>JAURVB010013743.1:0-123980 GCA_033002965.1 Piper betle | reverse complement strand
ATTGGGCCCTTCTGCAAAACTAGCAACCTAGAAGCTCATCTAACCCATGTTTTTGCTTCGCTCCGGGTACGTGTACAAGGACCATGGTTTTGCATACTTGAGAGTTATTTAACCTTTAGTTCCAAGACTCTAGGGTTTAGAGAATACTTCCATGAAATAAGTTAGATTTACGTGCCTCAGAGTATTTAACCTACAAAACAAATACGTATTCAAAAATTGAGATTTCATTTCAAAATTGCCAATGACCCACCTCACAATTGACATCATATCAATCACATACTGAACACGCCACAAATTGCACGAGATTCTGACAAATCAAACAAGGATGTTGAAACGAAGATTTCGATGTCTTAGGAAACACATTTCGGGATCTAACCTGAGAACTTAAATCAAACTTAAGATATCAAAGTGCCCGAAGGAATCAAGGCAATTAAGATGAGGTGCCTAACACGCTAATCAGGAATGAGCTCTCGACAAAATTATGAACAGTAACTCATATTGCCAGTTAACTCATTTAGAGTTAACCTCAGGTGATAATTCTGCTATAGCGACTTTAAATTAGTAGAAGTTGAAAGATATTAGATTGTAAAGATCCGGTGAGCTATGACGAAGCCACTTTAGATATTGAGTCAAACCCACATCCATGCCCATTAACTTAAAGATTATTTTATCATTAATATAATCTGATAATGTTTAGTTAACTAGGATAATTAACTTAAATATCGTTTAACTTAAGATTCATAGTGAAATCAATTTTACAACCAAACACGGGTTACAATATCATTATTTTAATTATTTAATTAGTTTACTAATTACGAAGTTTTAATCTTTTTATAGTTTCAATCGTTATTAAGTAATTAGTTAGTAGATTTTATAGATTTAGGAAAATATGAATATTTTATTAGCAAAAACACAACAAATTAATAAAAACTACATTTCCCCCAAAATCAATGAGAAAACTACTAGATCTACATGATATGATGATGCCCTAACCTTTTACATGCCTACTCATGGAGTTCCAGATGCAAATAGCATGATCGTGTGAAAAACAAAATGAAACGGGGGGAGAGGATTACGTAGTTTGATGGGGAAGGGAAAAGGAGGATGGGGAGGAGAGGAGGAAGAAAGGAGGGCAACATGGGGGTGGTGTTGCAACGATGGCAGCAATGGCAGCCAAGAGGAGGGGTGGGAGAAGGGAGGAGAAGAGAAGTGGAGATGGGGAGAAATGAGGTAGTAAACCCTGCCCTCCTCACGATATAGCATCGCGGCACTCTAACAAGTGAGCACAGTAGCATCAGCACTCACAGTGTAACAACCCGCCCGTTCCGAGCCACGAGCCAAGTGTTACTATATAAAACTAAGTATCACATAAATTAATTTTCTATTAATTTTTAAGATTTTAAATAAACTCATGACATAAAATTTAATATAATAAATGCTCAGAATAATATAATCCTTATGAACCAAACCGAAATCCCACTCCCATGCAAACAATCTAAGAGCATAATAACAAATAAGAAAATTTAAAAGTCAAATAATAGAGTCCTCCAGCTGTCTGGACTCTACCCATCCTTCCATGGTCACACCTCCGGAGGCAAATCCGCGTTAGTGAGAAAAACACTAAATCATATAATTATCAGAAATAAATTAAAATATTACACAACATCTGAATTTGAGTATTTTAATGATCATGAACCTATGTTGAGCTCTTATTATACTAGGAGGGTGGCTGCCCATCTAGATACAATCTTATGTATGCGCGCACATGTTACGTGGCCCTTAGCCTATAGTTACCAATGTTTGTCATTGACTCACCCTCTCGGTATCATAAGTGCATAATGAATTGTCTTGCGCCATTGCGCCGTATTACCCCTTTCGGCATGGGGGGTGCAGGTATTTAATCTTTCAAGAATTTTAAAGGTGCTGCCTTATGTTGGACTGAGTTAATTTTTAACCCCGGCTGCGCTAGGTGTATGGTGGTCGAATATGGGCTCAGGCCGACCAAGACTCCCAAACAAAAATATATAATTTTAAAGGTGGGTGCTGCCCCGAGTTGGATTGAGCTAATTCTTTGAACTTGTTGCGCTCAGTACATAGTGGTCGAATGTGTGCTCAAGCCGACCAAGACTCCCAAATAAGAATATATAACATTTCAAATAATTATACGAACCTGGATTTGTGATGAGACACCGTAACTACAACACACAATCCTTATATGAATAAAACTTCTCGAAAACCTTCCCTTTGTGAGCCAAATATTCTCATAAACTATCAAGTTGATGTTTTATTTACCATCAACAGAATTTTCCTTTATATAAAAGAATATGTGGAATTTAAGAAGTCGCTACATTAAATTTTATAAAAAATAACGTAATCACTCATCTATATCATTTATGTAATAACGTAAAGTCAAAAACTTATTATTGAAATCACACTCACAACTCCCAATCTAAAAAATTTAATAAATAAAACTTACTTAAAATTATCCATAAATACCATTGCCTTGGTACTCTAAAGGTTATAATTGATAATTTATTATACTGATTCTTAAGAATTAATTTAATTAAATGATATTTAAGATTTGTTCAAAGATTTACAAAATCCTAAATAAAATAACCTAATTATTTTTTCTGGGGTTTTACAATCTCCCCAGCTTGGGAATTTTCGTCATTGAAAATATAATATGGTCATAAGGAGAAAAAATTAGGGTTTTACAATCTCCCCAGCTTGAGAATTTTTGTCCTAAAAAATAAAATAAGGTTATAAGAGAAAATTACTCATTTATCTAACTTCTTTATTATCCTATCTTTGACATTTCTTCTATTATGCGTTGGTATACTTGTATCTAGCTCTATAACAGTTATTTAAATATCTTTACATTTTCTTTAAAAAATTCATTTAAGAAAAATTATGATTTTTAATTTTTGTTTTCTTGATTTAAGCATTGCCACTCATATGCATAGCTAAAGTGGGGCACACTGTCCCATAACATTGTCATCCATATCACACAGGTGTCCCATACCACTGATATTACCTAGATAACACTTCTGATTGTAAAGGTAGACATATACACTCATTGGTTTAAGTGTCACGTGCACCTAGCATGACACATAAGTGGCACACCCATAATTACTTACCATTTAAAACAATGAAATTAATTCTATAAAAGAATGATGAATGCTTATATAAGAGAAATTTTACCCTTAGGACAGTGGACTCTTAGACTTTCAACAAGGTAAAGATTGATTTGCATGGTTATATGGGAAACACAGCTTTGATACCACCTGTAACAACCCACCCGTTTCAAGTCATGAGCCAAGTGTTACTATATGAAACTAAGTGTCTCATAAATTAATTTTTTATTAATTTTCAAGATTTAAATAAACTCATGACATAAAATTTAATATAATAAATACTCAGAAAATCTAAGCCTCATGAACCGAACCAAAATCCCACTCCCATGCAAACAATCTAAGAGTATAAAAAAATAAGAAAATTCAAAAGTCAAATAACAGAGTCCTCCAACTGTCCCAACCCTACCCATCCTTCTATGTCACACCTGCGAAGGGAATTTCGCGTTAGTGATAAAAACACTAAGTCATATAATTACAAAAAATAAATTAATATATTCCACAACATTTGAATTTGAGTCTTTTAATGATTATGAGCCTATGCCTAGCTCTTATTATGCTGGGAGGGTGGCCGCCTATCCAGCTATAATCCCATGTATGCGCATACAAGCTACGTGGCCCTCGGCTGCAGTTACTGATATTTGCCATTGGCTCACCATCTCTATATCACAAGTGCATAATGAGTCGTCTTGCGCCCTTCCACTCTGTCACCCCTTTTAGCATAGGGGCAAGTATTTAATCTTTCAAGAATTTTAAGGGTGTTGCCCTGTGTGGGACCGAGTCAATTCTTTGACCCCGGTTGCACTCAACGTATGGTGGCCAAATGTGGGCTCAGGCCGACCAAGACTCCCAAATAGGAAAATATAATTTTAAGGGTGGGTGCTGCTTCGTGTCGAATTGAGCTAATTCTTTGACCCTATTGCGCTCAGCGCATGGTGGTAGAATTTGGGCTTAGGCCGACCAAGACTCCCAAATAAGAATATATAACTTTTCAAATAATTATACAGACCTAGAATTATGATGAGGCACTTGCAACTACGACACACGATCCTAATATGAATGAAACTTCTCGAAAACCTTCCCTTTGTGAGCCAAATGTTCTCATAAACTATCAAGTTGATATTTTATTTACCATCAACAAAATTTTCCTTTATATAAGAGAATATGTATGGAATTCAAGAAGTCACTATATTAAATTTTATAGAAAAGAACGTAATTACTCATAACTATATCATATGTGTGATAACGAAAAGTCAAAAACTTATTATTGACTTAATGCGAATGAATGTTAAATCATAATCACAACTCCCAATACAAAAAAATTTAATCAATAAAACTTATTTAAAATTATCTATAACTACCATTGCACTGGTCCTCTAAAGGTTATAATTGATAATTCATGATATTGATTCTTAAGAATTAATTTAATTAAATGATATTTAAGATTTGTTTCAAGATTTACAAAATCCTAAATAAAATAACCTAATTATTTTTGCGGGGTTTACAATCTCCCCAGCTTGGGAATTTTCATCCTTGAAAATATTATATAGTTATAAGGAGAAAAAATTAGGGTTTTACAATCTCCCGAGCTTGAGAATTTTTGTCCTAAAAAATATAATAAGGTTATAAGAGAAAATTACTCATTTATCTAACTTTTTTATTATCCTATCTTTGACATTTCTTCTTTTTGGGGGGTTTTACATACCGCATGCCATGCGCATGCACAGTGACGTAGCTCTAGGCCCCATCACCACAGCACTAGGCCCTAGACCAAGACCGAACACACGAAAACCATGGGAATGAGAGAGACAAACAGGGCATGTAACACCACACAAGAGATTCCACTAGCACCGGACCAATTAAATTGAACAAACCACGCACTACTTGGATTGAGCTAACATCAAGCAGGGTCTGTAACACCAAGCTGACGGGAAGAGTTTTATATATGTACATGACATATTTAAAATAATCGAAGTCGAGAATCCTACTACAAGAGAAGTTTTACACTCTT
The DNA here is from genome assembly GCA_033002965.1 of Piper betle. Classification (NCBI taxonomy): domain Eukaryota; kingdom Viridiplantae; phylum Streptophyta; class Magnoliopsida; order Piperales; family Piperaceae; genus Piper; species Piper betle. The sequence goes on along the minus strand of JAURVB010013743.1, from coordinate 118,838 downwards.
TTATAAAAGATATTAATTTACTACAAGATGAAAAACATACATGTTATGATTGTTATGAGAAAAGATTATTTTACAATGTTAAAATTAAGATTATTTTATAAGATATTGACAATGTAAACATTGGAGCCAGTAAAGGAATTAACAAGGCCACATGTGTATTGTAAGTTGTAAATAAAGCATAATAATATATTGTCAATTCATGGGTAGTATGTATTAGCTTTAAATGCAAGTTCAAATGAGTGCTTTCACGGAATTTTCTTTGTAATTAAAGATTTGCACGAATTGTTTTGTGTAATGGAATGAATCATTATTGAATGTTTTTTTATTTTTTATGAATTTCTTTCTTCTTGAAGATTGAGATGCATGACCCAAGATTCCTCCTCATTGAGACGCGAATGTTATTAAAAATGATAGTAAAACATGGATATGTGTAAAGCACAGACCTCCAGTTTGATGTTATAGTTGTGGTTCATTGAGTGGACCAGCCCGAGCAGTATGTTAATCAGTCTGGTTTGACTGCTCATGTATTATAGGGATCATGTTTTATTTTGGGAAACAAAAATTTATAACATCAAATTCTTGGTTCCATTGAGAACCAAGAATTGAGGCTTATATTATATATCTTATAGTTTTTGGAATCAGGACCCGTATGTTATAGCTTTAGGAGTTGAGGCTCACTTGATGTAGTTCAGTAGTAGTTGTAGCTCCTTTGGTTATGTGTTGGTAGATTGGAAGTTTAGAGTTGTGATTCACGCGTGTTACATATTTAATTTAGCATTAGGTTTATAGTTTTTAGTTACTGCACATAGCATTCATGGAGTACCTTGTCATCCCTAGATTAACCTCAAAGTATCTACCAGATAGTATTGTGTTACTTCAAAGCATCGCACTAGTGCACATGTCATACAAGTGATAAAGTGTTGAGTGAGTATTGTTCCCACAAAGATTTGATGTTCTACCATCCCTATTGATAACAAGATTTATTATGCTTAATGAATTAATTATAGAGGGTATAAGATATAGTGAAGATCTACTCTAAATTATCAAGACGAGTAAGGACATGAAACTAATGCACTAATCTAACTCAGAAATCAAAGCAAGGGTATAAGAATCGAAAATAGCAGCCAAAGTTAACACAAGTTCTCTTACTTAATTTAGAATAGATCTGGGATGAATAATTTTACTTAGTTAATAGGTAACATAGCTTGTCATGTTAATCAAAATACACATAATCACAGTTGATATTTAGGGAAACAAAATTAATTATAAAGGGTTTCCGCTACTTAATACAATCTATTGCCCTAACATCATTCCACATTCTTGTGTGAAAAGTACCATGTTGGTGCTTTACTATCCACTCCCTTATGTGGATATTTACAACTTTAATACCATCCTACAGTTAGAATCATTAACTACTTCGTCTAAGGACATCATCATTCTGCCTTCTTCTAGAGTCTGACCGATTCTCTTACTCATGTAAGAGTTAGCTATTCTCTTGAAGCATTAAGAACGAATATGAAATAATCAACCCACAATTGGTGATAAAGATAATATCAATAAGATATGTTATATGTCAACTAAAATCCATCATACATCCTAGATCACTATTGTCTACTCCATGTAAGAGTGATAGTACATCGTGAAAGTCATCAAAGAAAATAACATTGAATGAAGAGAAGGAAAATGGTTATGCAAATTTGTGACGATGAGTCCCTGGCATGAACTTCTAGCTTATCTTCCACAACTTCTTCCTATGAATCTTCAACTCTCCAATTAGGTTGGCATCGTGAGGCACTTAGAAATTGAGAATTGAAGAAGAGGAAGAAGAGTGGGGTCTTAGAGAAAGAGTGTGGAACCTCTCATTGTAGTGAGTGAGTGGAGGTATATATTGGGTTGAGGTAGCGAATCTCTTAACAATTTCTCAGCAACTTCCTATCCCCAGATTAGCATGGTACATGTTGACCAAACCGTCACTGTTCAGAGAGTGAACTCCAATCTTGTTCCCTTGTTCCCTCAATAGTTTGTGGTGTTAATGAAGTTGTCTCTAGAAATTCAAATTGTCCAATATGCTGAGCTTAATAGTGGTGACTTCCTTCCAGGTTCCTTTTCAACTAATCCATGTGGATTGCTCTCTTTTTAATCATTGGTATGAGGTAAGTGTGTTCCTTTCGTGCTCATCAAGGTGTCCATCCAACTTCTAGTTGTGAACTTGTACTAATTAAGTAGATCTGTCTAAAGGTGGGGAGCTGGTACTGAAATTGCAGACTTGTAGGCTTGGTCAAAAGCATGTGAAGGAACATGCAGAGGTATGAAAACGAATCGTATACAGGTTTGACCATACTAGAATATGTTTGAAAGTGGTCCACCCTAAGTTGCAGAGGGAGCTAACTTCTTCTTTCATGCATGCACAGGCATCTGTTAAGTTCCTTCAAAAAATGGTTTTTTGCTTTTGTATTAACTGCAAGTTTACTCACATTTCCAATATTCTATACTTTTTCAAAATTATTATTCTTTTGATGAAAGCACTAAGGAAAATGATGCTAGAGTAAGAAAATGAATCACGAAAGCTATTAAAATATTGACTTAATTTATGAAATATCATATAGCCCATTTATTTTGTCAAACAGTCTAGACTATATGTCCTTTAGATAGGCATTTCCACCACTCACTGCCGTGGAACTAGTGGTCACCGAGCCGCGTGACTTGCCCGACACTTAGTATTTCCCAAGAATGACTCACCAGTGTTGTAACGACCCGGCCCAAAGTGCAACGTAATGGGCCTAAGTCATTTCTTTTAAATGGTTAACCCAAGTTAAATATTTATAGTCCATTCCCACTTATAAACAGCATCTTCTCCCAGTAGGTATTAGATGTGGGACTAAGTTGAGGGATCACACAATCCACCCACCTTAGGAAATTTCGTCCCCGAAATGCCTATACTTGGCCCGTTGCTAGCCCTAGCCCACGACCTTTCTGGCCCATGACCGGCAGCCTAGCCAACGTCCCTAGTCCAGCCCACCATCTAACACGCAACCAGGTTGCTCTTATACCACCTTTAACAACCCTGCCCAAAGTGCAACATAATGGGCCTAAGTCATTTCTTTAAATTGGTTAACCCAAGTTAAAGATCTATAGTCCATTCCCACTTATAAATAGGATATTCTCCCAGTAGGTATTAGATGTGGGACTAAGTTGAGGGATCACACAATCCACCCACCTTAGGAAATTTCGTCCCCAAAATGCCTATACTTCGTTGCTAGCCCCAGCCCACGACCTTTCTAGCCGTGACCGGCAGCCTTGCCAACGTCCCTAGTCCAGCCCACCATCTAACATGCAACCAGGTTGCTCTGATACCACCTTTAACGACCCTGTCCATTTTTGGCTGTCAGGTCCATTCTGAGATGTCCATTATTGGCTATCAGGTCCATTCTGACATATCCATTATTAGTCTGTCAGGTCCATTCTGACATATCCACTGTTGGCTGTCAGGTCCATTCTGACATATCCATATTTGGCTGTCAGGTCCATTTTGACATATCCATTATTGGCTGTCAGGTCCATTCTGACATGTCCATTAACAAATCAACTAAGCAATTCAAAGAATCCCAACAATTCTTGCTAATCGAAGGATGAAGCAAAGCAGCACACCCACAACAAAACAAACACCCGACCCCAAAGACTCGTAGCAGTTCATACCAAGCAGTCGACAAGAACCCCATGCATAAGATGCTAGGGATCTAGCAACTTAGGAGGGCATCTCCAACAAACCTTGCATGCAAGAATCCTAATGGAAGCAAATAAGATGAGTGACGAAAAACTCACACATAAATGGGGAGGTCGCCTGGGACGGAGAGGAGGCAAGAAGAATTTTTTTTCCCCCCACTCAACGATCCCCTCCTCCTGCATATATATACACTTCAACCATTCCCTCCATTAAATTCTCATAGCCCATCATCCATAGGTATTTCCTAGGTTCAATGAGGCCCTTCATTAAATTCTCACACCCCATCATCCATTCATGAATTGGTATTTTCTAGGTGACCTTACGTCGAACCATGACCGGTTGACTTGATAACCAACCATATTGGTTCATCGATATTTATTTCATAATATTTAGGTTCGAGTCTTGTAATAAAAATCATAGTTTGTACAATCTCCCCAACTTAGAGATATTTTGTTCCTAAAATATTATAACAGCAAGATGATAAGCATGATTAATTATATCTTCGGGATCTCAGGCTGCTCTGTTGTTGCTTCGGAGGCTGATGATAGTCTTTTATCATGTGTCCTGTCCTGCCACAATTGTAGCACCGACTGGGCTCGTTGCATTGTCCAGAATGCATCTTGGTGCAATCTTTACATCGTCTATACAAAATCTCCTCAAACTTCCTTTTGAGGTTTCCATCTACGTTCCCTGGGTAGTTCTTGTTGCTGCGGACCCATTTGAGCTACCCCCATGGTGGGCATGCTTGTGTTGCGTGGTAGTCTTCCCCTGTTTCTGTGAACGATCATGTTCAAATACCAACTCATGAGTCGTGGCTGCATCGATCACCTCGGTTATAATTACTGGACTTTTCAACAAGGTACTTGAGTCATAATATGTAAGCTTTTGGGAAACCGTGCTCTGATACCACCTGTACTGACCCGCCATTTTTCACGATATTGTGTGCCTTGCTGGCCAGGTGTTACTCAAAAATTTAACAAAACCAACCCTATAACAACCCGTCCTAACCGGACCGGGTGTTACTTAAAAAGTTACATGAATAATATGAAAATAAATAATTCTAGCATTTCTAACTCAAAAAAAAAAACTTATTTTCAAATGACAATGCATGAAGTAATTATCCCACAGTCTTGGATCGTTTCCCTAAGCCACGTGTATAACACAAGAAAATAAAAGGAAGTCCAATTTATTATCCATTCTCCTACCCTCAGTTTGTAAAAGAACCACCAACCATACTTTCATTATTCCTTAAGTGAGCTGAAATCAAACAATCTTGATTAGCCTACATACCCATGTCAGGATCAAGCTCAATGTAGTTCTATAGGCTCTCAGGTCATTCTGAGATTAAAAGTTTGTCTCCTAGTTTATTCGGAGATTAGGTGGTCTCCCAATTCATTCTGAGATTAGTCATTATTGGCTGTCAAGTCCATTCTGACATGTCCATTATTACCTGTCAGGTCCATTTTGACATTTCCATTATTGGCTGTCAGGACCATTCTGACATATCCATTACTTGGCTATCAGGTCCATTCTGACATATCCATTGTTAGTTGTCAGGTGCCTTCTAACTTGTCCATTGTTGGCTGTCAGGTCCATTCTAACATATCCATTATTGGCTGTCAGGTCCATTCTGACATATCCATTATTGGCTGTCAGGTCCATTCTAACATATCCATTTTTGACTGTCAGGTCCATTCTAAAATATCCATTTTTGGCTGTCAGGTCCATTCTGACATGTCCATTATTGGCTGTCAGGTCCATTCTGACATATCCATTATTGTCTGTCAGGTCCCTTTTAACTTATCCATTTTTGGCTGTCAGGTCCATTCTGACTATCCATTGTTGGCTGTTAGGTCCATTCTGACACATCCATTATTGGCTGTTAGGTCCATTCTGATATGTCCATTAACAAATCAACTAAGCAATTCAAAGAATCCCAACAATTCTTGCTAATCGAAGGATGAAGCAAAGCAGCACACCCACAACAAAACAAACACCCGACCCCATAGACTTGCAGCTGTTCATACCAAGCAGTCGACAAAAACCCCATGCATAAGACGCTAGGGATCTTGCAACTTAGCAGGGCATTTCCAACAAACCTTGCATGCGAGAATCGTAATGGAAACAAATAAGATGAGGGACAAAAACTCACGTAGAAATGGGGAGGTCACCTGGGACGGAGAGGAGGCAAGAAGAATTTTTTTTCCCCCCACTCAACGATCCCCTCCTCCTGCATATATATACACTTCAACCATTCCCTCCATTAAATTCTCATAGCCCATCATCTATAGGTATTTCCTAGGTTCAACGAGCCCCTTCAATAAATTCTCACACCCCATCATCCATTCATAAATTGGTATTTTCTAGGTGACCTTACCTCTAACCATGACCGATCGACTTGATAACCAACCATATTTGTTCATCTATATTTATTTCATAATATTTAGGTTTGAGTCTTGTAATAAAAATCATGGTTTTTACAACTGTGACGCTCACTTATCAGAGTTGTGGCTCTGCTTTGTTTGAGCCAACATGTAGGACAGCCACAATACTCACATCGATGATGTAAAATTGTGTATTTTTCAAGTGGGATGCCCTATAGCTAGGGTGATGACACTCACTATCCATGGTTGTGGCATTGGTGTCGCAATCAGGTTTTTCAAAAATCTCTGACCCCTAATGTGAGTGAGAGCTAACTAACAATACTTAGTACAAATAGTTAGATCTTCACAATCTATAGGGTCTTATAATGATTACAATAATCAACAAAGATAGCACAAACTATTTTAAACCCAATAATGATAATCAATAAGCAACACAAGATCAATTCCATAAGCTACTTGTGTTGGTGAACTTGTCAAACCCTATAAGTTGCAAAGTGATATTAAGCTTGATTCACTTATTTTTTTACCGCGAATAAGTCAAGCTCAAGGAAGCTAAGTAAAGCATGCTAAAACATGTGCATTCAAATTAAAGCACAAACACACAAGTAAGGAGAGGGAGAAGAGAGAAGCCACAAATATTTTTTCACGAGGTTCCCAACTAGTAAGTCCTCTCTTCTAGTCCACCAAGTCCTTAGGTTGGGACAACCAACTTGCACAACATACAAGTAAAACGAAAACCTCTTTCACAATCACCAAGTGTAAAGGATCTTGTCCTCACAAACATTCCTTCTTAATCACGCCTCAAGCGCTAAGGAAGCATGCACCCTTGGAGCCCCCAACAGGCTTTCCTTTTCCAATGTCGAATGTCAAGGACCTTTGCAAGCTACAAGCTTTCCTTCTCAAGTATCTCCCAAGTGCCCAAGAGTCTTACATCCAGCTCAAAGCACTTTTAGAACAACCACCACCTTAAAGCTATACTCCCTTCCCAAGCTCACACCTTGAGCCAAGGGAGTCTTCTCTCTAAGCACCTTCCTCTCTCAAGCAAGATGCTCACACTCACTCCCCACACGTAGGTGATTTACAATTAGCTCAAATACCCTTGCACAAGCCTAAAATATAATGATCTCTCCTTGGACACACAATTGACTCTTACTAATAGAAGCTAATAGATAAAGTCAATCCTAACAAAAACTTAAACTTCTTAATTGATCCAAGAGAGTCTAGGGATTTTTAATCATTGAAGGTATGTCAAAACACTCCTCCAAGGCCCTATTTATAGCCAAGAACTTCTCAGGAATGAAAACTAGCCATTATGCCTTTCACATTTAAAGTTTGATTATTCCAATGGCTAGTTTTGTGCATGTTCAGTTAGAATTTGGTTGATGGTTTTGTTGCCAAATGACTAACCAAAGTTTTACCAAACACTAATTTTTGTCTTGAATTTGGAAGCTAATATCTCAATCTGTAGAGCTTCAAATTAAGTGATTCATTTTTTTTTTGAGTAAACTTCAGAATGTCCACTAACCTCCCTCCAAATTTCAGCTTAAATCTTTAAGTAACCTGAGAGATATGAACTTTTCAAGTTGGAAAGTTGTTGCTGAGATTGGTTGCCAAGTGCCTGCCGAACGGAAGTTTGTCCAAACTTTAGAAAACCATAACTCATTGTAGAAAACTCTGATTTGAGTGCTTCTTAAAGTGTTTGGAAAGCCCTTGATATGCTCCATCACTTTGTAACGGTCCGTAGTTACATACTTTGAAATTGAGGAGCATATATAGGTTTCAACATTGACTAAGACAAACCCAAAGACAATCCTTGACCTATAAGAAGCTTCCTCATGGTTTTGTTCATCAAATCAAAATCACATAACCGTCAAAGTCCTTCATCTTTAAGTTTATATGTCTTGTAACCTTGAAGTTCTTTTTGATTCCTGGAACATCTTGAGCTTTGAAGTGTCCTTCTTTTGATTCCTTAAGCCTCTTCGTGTGATATGATCCAATGTTAGTCTTTTGGATTTCCATGGTATGTTTTAAATACTTTGAGAGTTCTAAACGATAATCATCAAAACTTAGGCTCAACAATCTTGCCACCGACCATTTCCCCCTTCTCTTCTCCTCCACACCTCCCTCTCCTCACCCTTCACCTCTTCTCCCTCTCCACCACCTTCCTCCCCTGCTTCTCACCTTCACCACTTCATTTCCACCTCTAGATCATCCTCCTCCGTGTGTAGATCTCCCTCACGAGGTGCTCTATTTTTCTCCTATTATTCTATCACTTTTAGCATGATATCATGTTAGTATGTTGTTGAATCATATAAATCTTTTTAGGATATATTTAGATTAGATGTCAATTATGTTGTCTATCATGTTTTTGTATAACATGTGTGATGAATTGCTCGATATATATGTAGATAGTGGGAAAATGATATTTTTATATGTGCTTCATAGCTACATTGTTAGATTTGCGTGATTAATAGTCAAAGATGATTGAAAATAGAGTAAAGTTATAATTTTTTTCATCAATTGAAGGTTAAATCATTAAATTTGTGTGAAGTTATAATTTTTACACTTAAAATGGTATAAATGTAATGTAATTAATGACCCAAAATAACTTGGGCGTGGATCATTCTGATAAAAGCTTGTAGAAATTTAGTTCAGGACGTGAGAAAGATGTAGAAAAGAGTTCCACTCAATTCATAGTTAATTTCGGGGGTTGCCTAATTAAAATACATTAGGTGTGCCCTCTGGAAAGGATTATTCCAGAATCACATGATAAATTGATGAATTATTTAGCATAGCAAATCAAACTAATTTGACCCAAAGTTTACTTATAAGTGTTTTTCCGAATGTTACCTTTAACCTCGTAAATTTATAAATTTTGAATAATGATTGGTTGAGCAAAAGGCCATCCAACATTACTTGTTCATAACTTTTCTCATATTTTAGATTCTGGACCTTAGATATAGAGACATGGTTAAGAGATTTAAACCTCATATTTTATCATGAAAATTAGAAATCAGGTTTAAGTAGAAATCAATAATGAATTTGTAAGATTTCAATACCATTGGGTGATGTTTAGCTTGGATTTAGATTTCTACATTGTGGGTTACAATTTCATATGTGATGGTGTATGATATTTGATTGTCTATGTATGGATATGATAGCTAATTGATTTGGATAGTGTTAGGATGTTAGCATTCATGGCATAGCATGTATGTCTTCATGAGTAGGATTTAAGCAATGATTGCATTTGTTAGGACATATAGAGTTAAGCTTGTTGAGCTATGATGTGGAGCTTCACTCATAGATCCGTTAAGGCTCCTCTCAACTTGATCTCCTGCTCAGCTTCATCGTAGTTTTGTTTTATGATTATGAGATGGCATTAGTGACAATTTATTGGATCCCACTAACTTTAGGCTCTTTAATTGAATTTTTCGTAATTTAATAAAACTTTAAGGATGAGATCTTTAGATGTGTTTTCGAAAACATGAGATCTTGTTCAAAGTCATTTTGCTACTATTTATGAATCCCTACCCAAGCCTATTGTCCACGTATGAATTTTTTTATTTTACGATATGACAGTGGGGATGTATGCTATGTACACTACATTGTAAACTCTTTGAACCGTGGGCAGTATAATGGTAGAGGGTATTGAAGAGCAGCATGAATTTTGAAATTTGTGGTAGATGGTTCCTTGGCTATGCGAGTACAATGATAGGTGATATATTGAGGATGGGAAAAGGGTGTAAGTGTATACTATGTTTATGATAAGTTGTCATGCTTAACGTGTCAGGATATATTTATGATATGTTTGGCATGCATAGCCTCTTGGCTTATGATCTGATTGTGTGTCGTGTTTGGCTTGCCGACCACAAGTATGATTTAATGGAGAGTGCTTAGTATGACTCTCATTATAGCCCTATGATTATGATTCCTCATGGGTATTTGTACCCATTTACTAGTTTAATATATTTTCATTATTTATTTTAGACCGAAATCTATTGATTACTGACATACAATTTTCTATATAGTTTTGGAGTTGTGCTTGTACTTGAGTCGACAAAAAGATCCGGATGGCTCATGGTGGAAGGTGAGATGTGTTTTGTGTTGATTATGTTATGCGTATGGCATGATGTGTATGTTTATGCCAGCCGGTGGCCAATAAGTTGTGATGATGTGGAATGTTAGCCTTTGAGTATTTTAGTTATAGATTTCAAAGCTACTTTGTGTAGAAATATGAGCATTATTTACCACTAACCCTTGTTTGAGCTATTTTATAAATGGTATATTCTGGGCATGCAGGTCTATCTGAGTTTATAGGTACACTTGTAACGACCCGGCCATTTGTCACAACATTGTGGGCCTAGCTGGCGAGGTGTTACTCACAATTAAGCAAATATGACTAACATTTTTATTTAACAAAAACATATATAAGATCCCACAGTCTTAGACCGTTTCCCAGTAGCCACACTTATTTTTCAAATAAATAATAAAAGGAGTCCTCATATTTATTTTGCTCCATGCCCTGGTTGTCAATCACCTACTTTCGTATCTGCACACCTGCGGAGGCAATTCCGCGTTAGTGATTACAACACTAAGTAGTATAATATATAAAACAAATCAAGTACATTCAACTATTTCCTTATGTTTATTTTAATATGCGGTGGAGCGATTCCGCTATACTCCAAAACAATGAGGAGGAGGTATCCGCTGTGATCCGCACACCCCGGCCGTAGCCATTTTGTGGGGAGGCTACCACTACCATCTCCAGTGCCAGTGCCTTGCACACCCCGGCCGTAGCCATTTTGTGGGGAAGCTATCACTGCACTCAGGTGATTGCTACGCCCTGTTTGTGGGGAAGCTCTCACTACCAATTCTAGTGTCAGTGCCTCGTACACCCCGGCCGTAGCCTTTTTATGGGGAGGCTATCACTGCACTCCAGTGCCAGTGCCTTACACACCCCGGCCGTAGCCTTTTCATGGGGAGGCTATCACTGCACTCAGGTGAATGCTACGCCCCGTTTGTGGGGAAGCTCTCACTGCCAACTCTAGTGTCAGTGCCTCACACACCCCGACCGTAGCCTTTTTATGGGGAGGCTATCACTGCACTCAGGTGATTGCTAGGCCCCATTTGTGGGGAAGCTCTCACTGCCAATTCTAGTGCCAGTGCCTCACACACCCCGGCCGTAGCCTTTTTATGGGAAGGCTATCACTGCACTCAGGTGAATGCTATGCCCCGTTTGTGGGGAAGCTCTCACTGCCAATTCTAGTGCCAGTGCCTCACACACCCCGGCCGTAGCCTTTTTATGGGAAGGCTATCACTGCACTCAGGTGAATGCTATGCCCCGTTTGTGGGGAAGCTCTCACTGCCAATTCTAGTGCCAGTGCCTCACACACCCCGGCCGTAGCCTTTTTATGGGGAGGCTATCACTGCACTCCAGTGCGATGGAGGAATCGTTGTGCCTCGCTCACCCCAGCCGTAGCCTTTTTATGGGGCGGCTATCACTACTCCAAAATAATGTCGATGCATTACACAATTTACGCATATAATATGACCCAGTGTCGGACTGAGTCAATTCTTTGACCCCGGTTGCACTCGGTGCATGGTGGTCGAATCTGGGCTCAGGCCGACCTAGGCTACCAACAAGGAAAGTACGATGTTCTACCTATTATACATACCTGACTTGTGATTTTGTCTGACTGTGACCCGTGAACCCTAATCTGAATAAGGGCATAAAATTATACATTAGTATAATTTTATTTTGCATGAACCTACATGCAACTTACATGACTAATATACTATCAATTTTAAATGATGTAATTAGTTCATGTTAGTCTTCATTTCTTATTAAATTTTCAGTAATTCTAATGATAATTAATTATTAATTATCATTATCCAAATCCCCATTATCTAATTGATAATTTAATTATTAACATGTCCATTTACAAGACAACTAAGCAATCGACAAGAACCCCATGCATAAGACGCTGGAGATCTAGCAGCTTGGCAGGGCGTCTTCAACAAACCTTGCATGCAAGAATCCTAATGGAAACAAATAAGATGAGGGATGAAATACCCACACAGTAATGGGGAGGTCGCTTGGGACGGAGATGAGGGATGAAATACTCCCTCCTCCTACATATATATACACTTCAACCATTCCCTCCATTAAATTCTCATACCCCATCATCCCTTGGTATTCCCTAAGTTCGACGAGCCCCTTTATTAAATTCTCACACCCCATCATCCATTGGTATTTCCTAGGTTCAACGACCCCTTCATTAAATTCTCACACCCCATCATTCATTCATGAATAGGTATTTTCTAGGTGACCTTAAGTCGAACAATGACCGGTCGACTTAATAACCAACCATATTGGTTCATCTATATTTATTTCATAATATCTAGGTTCGAGTCTTGTAATAAAAATTATGGTTTTTACAACACTCCAAACCCAGGAGTCTAGGAGCTGATGGAATAAAAGCCAAGGGATGGTATGTGTACACCATGTTACTTGTGCAAATGCTCCAAAGTGTTGAAGCCATGGGTTGGAGGAGCTTTTACATTGTCCTTGTGTGCAGAGGGCATGTGGATAAGACAAAGTGAGAGGTGGTAGCTAGATGTCTATAGCCTCCTCACTTGATGAATGTTTGCGAGATTCTGGATATGTATGTGTTTTTGATGTATTCATGTGATATGTGAGCTGTTCTAGCAATTTTTGTGTGTAATCAGGATGTAGGTGTGGGCTTAGATGACCATAGACTCTCATACTTGATTGCCGTATGGTAACAATGCATGGGGTGATAACCATGTATCTTCTCACCTAATTATTGTTATTTTTACATTATATAGATGATAGAGTAGGTTGTTATTTTGGGGAGTTTTCTCCCAAGTGTCCTAGTTATAGGAGAGATTCTGTCGGATTCTCTTCAGGATTTTTGTCCACTATTTAATTTCTATTGGACCCAAGAATTTTGATCATGAAACCTTCAAAGGATTATTTATGATCTTGAAGACAAGTCTCAAAAGAACTAATGGCTTGGCTAGAGTGATTGGCAAATTAACTGATAGATCAATGAGATACTAATCCCTTAGTATTTAGATAATTAAGTGTTGGGCAGAGTGTTCGGAAGATCGATCAACAATTGATTATGGTCAATTACGGTTTCCAATAGAGTGATAATTGACCAATGGAGAGCTTAGACTTGGACAAAGATTTGGATAATATCACTCATGGACTTTGGCAAAGTCTTCTGATGATCGATTAGTTATTGGATTTGGAGCTCATTGAATTAATTGGCAGGTCATCCGGCAGCCGAACAATTGACTTAAATTAAATGTGACCATTGGCCGAATTCAAGTGAAGCCAAACCTTGCTTTTCCAAATTAATAGATGAGATGAGATATTTTTGGCTATAGATAGGAGAATTTGGAGGAGATTTAGAGTTAATGAGACAAGTGAGGAATAGTGAATGAGGTGATTCAAAACTCAAATTGGTTGGTGTAATAGTGCAAAGTTGTGAAGCAAAGTGTGCTTGTGCTTAGAGATTGACAACTGTGTTTTAAAGCCATTTGATAGTTCTTGATTGTAAGAAATTAAAGTTGTGATCTTTGTGAAGAATTCTTATAAACTTCAAAGGTGTTTGAAGTGTGCTTGAGCCTTCAATGATTGGTATGGATTGTGCATAGGAAGGTCTAGCTTCAGTTGGCGTTGCTCCAAGGTGTTGGAGTGTTGCTAGTTGTCGTCAGCTTGGTCAAGAGCTTGTAAGAGACTTATGTGCTTGTTATTTTGGCTTTGTGGAGAGCTTGTAGATGAACATGTGTTGCTCGTAGCTGTACAATACCATAGTGAAGAAAGAAGACCTACCCAAGCGAAGGACTCCATGGACGAGGAGAGAGGAGTAGGAGTTCCCAACCTCTATAAAAGCTACATGTATCTTGATTGTTTGATTTCTTTTCCTTACACTATTTAGTTGGCTTATTGGTTTAATTACTTGCAAATTTCATAAGCATATTAAGTGCTTAATAATATTCCTCACACAAAACACTTGTGTTTGACAAATTTGCTTTAGTAGTTTTTGTGAGTTATTTGTTTCAAATTAATTCACTTGTATGGTTTGATCCAATTCGCTAACACTTGTGAAGGTTTTTGAATTGAATTCATTATTGTTAATTGTTGCATTCATTATGTTTGATTAAATTCTGCACTTAATACTTATAATATGTCATGATCAATTGGTAGTACTAAGGTATGTGGACATAGTAATTTGTGTGTTTAAGTATTGCTTTGATTAGTCACTACCTGCAGTAGGATCCTACAACTTTAATGCATGTAGGTTGTCCTATTTGTATGAACCCGAATCATAGGCATCTTGATCATATGCATATGTGTGTTTTGTGCTCCTATTTGTGCATTTAGATGCCTACTTAGGCCTTTCGCTTTTTGATGCGTCGAGTCGTTTGACCAACTTGTGCTAGTATTTCATTTTCGGGTGACTGAGAGTTCAGTCCAAAGTTTAATATTTTGATTTAGTTTGTGTTCGAATTTAATTAGGGTGTTATAACATGCAATTTCAATATATACTTTATTATAAATAAGCTTTTTTATAACTTTATAGTTAAGATTCTAATATATATTATATATTCTAATGGAGTTACTAGTGACAAATCTCACAAGTAATTTATTTTTTAAAAAGCATACCTTGTTTAATTTACACACTAACATCAAAACAAAAATGTGGAGACACGTTTATAAAAACATACATGATAAGGGTTGTGCAAAGAGTCAAACCAAGCAGACCCAAAAACCAAATTAACGGAAGTAATAAATCTTCATAGCCTAACAAAAACCAAACTACAACCGTCCGTTTGGTTCTAACTAAATTCAACCCAAACTAATTAATTATTTTTTTGTATTGTTTAAACGTTTTTTAAAATCGTATGTAACTTTTTAAGAGCAACAATACAACTAGTTAGATCAACAATGGAAGCTGCTGGTGTCCCATCCTTGCCTTTCTCGTCAAGAGCAGCTACCAATCAACGGAGGACGGAAGTGTGAAAGCAGGTGATGAGGCCATTGCTATTCTCTCTTCGTTGTAGGCAGCCAAAGAAGGTCACCGTTGGTGGTGCATGTGAGAGTAAAAAGGGATTCGTTGTAAGGAGAAGACATGACTACGGGTTCTTTAACAAGATCAATAGTGGTTAATTTCTTATCCTTCTTTACCTTTTGCTTGTAATTGAGAGCTGTTTTACTCATCTTATTTATTGTGTTTTTTTTATTGAAAATTTTCTACTTTAATTTTGTGTGTCATATATTGTGGTTTTTATCTTTTATTGGTTTTTATCGTGGTTTTTATCCTTTATTGGTTTGTCTTGTCAAAAGAGACAATATGATGTGAGGATTTTGCTCGTTAAAATCCTAAGATAAAAGAGTTCATCCCGGAAGACCACCCAGATCTTCTCGTCACCATAATAAAGGTGTTCAGATAGGGAAGCTACTAGTCCAGAGCTTATACTACATTCTTGCTCAAATCCATCTTGAAATCTTTTTGATCCAGTCCAATTTATCGGTATGAAGGCGGATTTTCGTCAACATTGTTCACCTTCTAAAAGATTAAATCTTGAACCAAACAACCAAAGTTGCTTCGCAAATTCTCATTAAGCTCTGCCCATTGGGGAGGAGCAGGATCAAGGCAGTGGATGCCAAAGCGATCTCACTCTTGGTCCAGCACGCCCAGGAACGGAGGCTCTGTGAGATGGTGTTAGGAGTGCTAGGCCTGTTATGCGGGTGCGCAGAGATGACAATCAAAGATTCACACCATGTTTGGCCGCCACGAAAAAATTCGGCTTTCGATTAAATGCAGGGGTGAGCATATTCCACTAAAAATCGAAAATTGAACCAAACCGAAATCGGTTTTGAGCAAATTCGTATTGGTTTTCAATTTTTACACTTGTAAACCAAATGCTATATAGTTATTTTGGTCTCGAGTCGAACCGCAACCAAATAAAAAATAAAAAATATTATAAGATCTATATTTTACATTAATTATCATAAAATTATCATAATTTTATGATATATTTCTATTTATTTAATATGATATATATTTCGAATTACTTATTAAATGATTATCTTTATTTAAATAGTGATATAATTTTTATTAAACAATTAAATAAATTATTATTAATTTTGGTTATTCGGTTACCCAACCAAAATATCCCTGGTTCAATTCAGTTTCGGGAATTATTCTGTTCGATTTTAGCCTTGAAATGTTAATTCAGTTTGGTTAGTTCGAAACCCAATTCCAAACCATTTAAACCGAAGCCGAATATAGAAAGTTCGATTTCACCAAACTCCTGCCGAAAATTGATTTGTAAACGAACCAAACTTCGGAAGTGAGTTTCGTTAGATAACCAAACCATGCCCAGCTGTACATAATATCATAACTAGGAAGACACAAATATGCCAATGGCGCTGCTAATAAATCCTGCTAGAAATAATATCTGCTTTATTCTTAATCACAATAGCATGTAAAAGTTACCCAAAGTCTATTTCAGGCAAGCGTTAATGTGTCTAACGCCGAGGCAAAAGTGCATACTATTGGTAAATATTACAAATTGTCATATGCAACATAAAACCTTTTATAATAATTATTATATACATGTGGGTAATTATGAGTGGTGTATAAAAAATTATACAAACACTTGAAAACTACTAGAAGTAATCTAATGCTCATAACAATTATACAAAATTATCTCGTATAAACCGTTTTTTATGCGATAAAGCAACATGCCAACTGTCACGGGTTTGATTCTAGGGCCTAAAATTTTTCGATCCTAATCAGTCTTGTGCGGCGTATTCCCACCCCAAGAACACTCAGCCTAACACCAAGCACGCTAGATAGAACAATAACGGAAGCCCACGACACAAACATGAACCTTTGTGTTCGACAAACTAACAACACCGAGGTTACTGGTTTCGATCCCAGCAAATCTCCATCCCTAATATCGCTACTCCAATCAACCCTTCACTCGATCACCCCCAAGCATCGATACAACGCTCTCGGTTACTAGCACGCCTTGCCGATAAGCTGTTTCGAGAACCAAATAGTGCCACACACAGCAACTGCCCGATCGCCCCAAATACCGATATGCGTATTAGAGTCGTGGCGTCTGCCCTTGCTCGTCTCATCAACCAATTACCACAACTGACTGCCTTGTAAACTTCGACTGTGACCTAAATACAAAAGTTCCCTGCCTAAAACGTCAACTAACAAGCAAACAAATTGATTACGGCAAAAACACTTCCCAACCTTATATTATAACACATAAGGATTACAAGCACTCTACTCTCTCCTTCAAATACTTGCTCGACTTGCGGACAGCTCTCACAGCCATGCCCCTATGCACCCCAAATAAAATGGAACTCACAGGATTACTATAACCCAAGTAACCCTCCCCGATTGCCAACCACCAGCAACCCACAACGTGTACCTGGATTTCGGCAAACTCCAATGAACATCCAGCACTCTTCACCAACACTGGCTGCAACACCTTCACAAGTTTCCTTCTCTCCCTGATGTCTTTGCACTCAAGACTTCATGTTGCACCAAACCTAGGAATTTCTCTCATTTTTTCGGATAACTCCTCTCTATACACCACATCCTCCTGCTTCAAGATAACTCCAACCTTAGTCAGCATCCTTATCTCCAAAAGATACTGCAAAGATTCACTGCGTCACCAGCAACCTGGCCCTAATCCACGTCCAGGTTCATCACACGGCCTTCAAGTTTATCTCCAGAAGTTAGTTGCAACATCCTGATCATAATCTTCTCCCAGATACGATCCAATTCTATAACAAACTCCCAACAGATTGTTGGCTGCACCGCTAGACCCAAGTCTAGCCCATGGTTCGACCTCAGCCATCGCCTCGCCACTGGTTCAACCTCAATGCCTTGTTCAGTAATTACCGGCCACAATACCAGCAATGGTCTACTGCTGCATTCCTTGACATCCATACCGCTGCAAACATCGGCATTCATCCATCGCTGGACATCACTACCGATGAAGCACCTGCACCGCACCACGCACCAGCATGCCGCTGTTTGGATCGGCACACCATCGATCCCTCACAACGCCCATGCCTCAGCAACCTCACATTGCGCTCGCCACTCGCCCACACACCGGCGCCATGCCACTACCGCTCACCCGTGCCGCTCACCAGTACCAATACTTGGTCCGGTACCGCAATGTCGCTCGGCACCCAACTCGGCAAACTACTCGGCATGACCGTGCTGCTTGGTGCGCTGCTCGACCCGCCTGGCTGCTGCTCTGTATGCTGCGCTCGCTCAGGCTCGAGCACACTCGGTAGCGCTCATCTGCTCAGTAGCCTAATTGATCATGCTCAGGACATAGGTTGCACCTCAACCCCGATGTTCCGACCCATACACCGATCACTCATATGCCTAGCTCTGATGCTCGATCAGCACCCAGCTAGCGCACCAAATCACGAACTAGCTTCATCTTGAGGTTTTCTGACTCGAACCTGACCATACGTTTAGTACCGCATATACCGACCCATGTGCTACAATCCACTGCCGTAACCTGACGCCATGCTATCCTGCAATGCTCAGTCACCTGACAGCCCCGTGCACTTAGTTCGTTACCTGCAACTATAACACGGGTTAGCCTCGGTATATTTTTTCTACCACTTGGATAGCCACTGCTACCCCCTCATGGATGCAGGAAACCTAGGAACAACACCCATACCCTAGTTCCCGGTAACGTTCATGAATCAGGGCTGTAACACCAACCATCTATGTCGCCATGATGTATATTATTGATTAATCCCAATTTTTAAGTCTATGAAATTTCTCCAAGATCTTTATACAACTTCGAATATGTATTCGGACACGAGCTATCAATCCACATAAATTCTCCACATTCATCTTCATCCCAAGAAGAAGAAAACAATTTTTTATTTGTGCATAAAGCAAAATTTTACATAAAGGATGGGACAAAATATTATATTTGCAACACCTTAGTTTAGTTTGGTTCAAATCTGAACTGAATCATAATATTAAATCTTAAACTATTTGTTCAATTAACATAGAATACTAGCCAGAGGCCATGCTTGACCATTTTGGGTATCATAAGACCAAAGGCTAACCTCTAATGCGCACAAAACGATGTAAAACATGCATACACAAATATGCAATGAAATGCACATGCAATTTAAGATGTGATCTCATGCAATTAGCCACCTATATGTTTTTAAGTTATAAAGGAGGCTCGAATTCTATAGTGAATTTTGCACAGTCTTGCTATAATTGAGAGGGTCCCCACAACTCGGTCCGCTCATATTCAATTACTTTACATTAAACATAGGGCTGAGTAGATTTTGAGCATAACTGGCCGAACCAAACCGAAATTGTCAATTCAGTTCAATCATTATAAAAATTCAATTCAATTTTGTTTAGCATTTTGACAATTGTTTTTAGATGTGGGAATTTTGGTTCTGAATCAAGGCCAAACCGAAACCGACTGAAAAATAAAAAAAAGTTTAAAAAACTGAATATTTATGAATGCTGGTGATTATAATTTTTTTATTTATAGTTTATTTGATATGTTCGATAAAATATCTATAAATAGAATACTTTTGAATGTGATTATGTTGGTTAAATTATATTATAAATTTGTTTATTATAAAAATAATAATTAACTTTAATATAATTTTAATAATTTTGATTTTCTTAAAATCGAACAAACCAAAATATTTTGGTTCTATTTGGAAGAAGATTTGGGTTTGGTTTGGTGCAAGATTTTAGCCATTGAACGTCATTTTACCGAGCCGATTGTTCTCTCCTAATTAAACACAAGGTAAGAGGGTAGATGGATACCACCCCTATGCACCGTTGGCCCATAGTAATTAGATAGGGAGACTGTAGTCATCTAAACCACCACCCCCACCTAATTACGCAAATACAATCACATAACACTAACACAAATCATAGATATTTTTTAAGTGAGAAGTCTATAGTCATCTAAACATCCACCTATCACTAGGTCTTCCCTATAGATCCATCTTCTATGCAATCAACAACTCTTCCAATCCTCCATGACTTCAAGTTCAAGCTTCTCAACCTGCAAGCAAACAAGAAGGTTTTGCGTACCTTATTTAATACCTTAAGCTCCTTGGACTTTGAGACTAATAGAGTACCTGCAAAAAGTAGTTAGACCTATATGTCCTAAATTATTCTGTCTACAAAACAGCTCAAATGCAATTTAGTGATGAAAAAAATTTAAGAAACACTTAACAACTAGTTCATATACGTAATGCCCGAAAGCCATTCTCCATACATTAACATATTCGGCCTTGGGCTCTCATACTCATGCATGTAAAATGCCATACATATAACATATCAATCCTAGCCCATATAGAAAACAATATATCAGTAATTAATAGATTATCGGTCTAGAATAACTAATAAAATAGGTCAAATTGCCAAATTGGTAAAAATTCCCACGAGAAATATAATCAGGAACATACTTCAAGAATTTCCTCGTTAGGGCTACTAGAAGAGAACACTAGCACACTACTGCGTAAGCATAATCATGGGCCGACACACTAAGCATAATTCTACACACCAAAACATTAGCCGGCACACTAAGCAAGACAATTGTATATAAAGCATTCCATAAAAACTTATGCCCTTTCCACATCCTCCATATGTCATTGACACTGCACTTGCATGGCCAAGAGCTAGATGCCACAAATTCCAAAACTGTGGTTCTTTGTTGTACCTGAAGGTGCATTGATATAGGTGACAGCTAATTACAAACACTCAATCAAATAGTTAGATGCTTGCAATTCTTAAGGCCTTATAATGATCATAAGAATGGACTAAGTTTGAGGATTGATTTAAACAAGTTAAGCACAATTAATCCAATTGAGGACAAG
Source organism: Piper betle (assembly GCA_033002965.1). Taxonomy (NCBI): domain Eukaryota; kingdom Viridiplantae; phylum Streptophyta; class Magnoliopsida; order Piperales; family Piperaceae; genus Piper; species Piper betle. The sequence goes on along the minus strand of JAURVB010013743.1, from coordinate 97,777 downwards.
GAAAAGATAGTCATGAATATGTAATCAAGTTAGGCACAACTGACTAAGAACAAGTAATGGATGACCAAATAGGCACAATGTATGAGCAAGTAGGCAAACAATAGATGTGCAAGGCAATTTACAATTAAATGAATCCCAATTGATTAGTGGGTGTTTGAGGAAACAGAAGATTAATTCCACAAGCAACTTGTCATAGTGAACTATTCAAACCATACAAGTTGAAAAGTGGCTTTGAGCTTGATTCACTTAGCCTTCTACCGCGAACAAGTCAAGCTCAAGCCTTCCCCTTAAGCACCTCTCAATTGCCAAGAATTCTTGCAACAAGTACCAAACACCCTTGGAGCAACCACCACCTTTAAGTTACACTCCCTTCACAAGCTCACACTTTGAGCCAAGTGAGTCACCTCTTCTTAGCACCTCTTCCTAAAAGTCTGAGGGCTACACACTCTCTCAATACCCTGAGAGTTTACAAATCAGCCCAGCACCTTGAGCAATCCTTCACGCACACACTTTCTCCTTAGTTTACACAATGAATCACGTAAGAATACAAGCTAAAGATTACAAAAATCAGACAAGCTTGAGCTTCCTAATTCATGTCAAAAGAGTTTAGGGTTCATTCCATGGCTAGATGGTTGTCCAAACCAACTAACCAAAAGTCTTATTTATAGGTTTTCCAAGCCTATCCACAAAATAGAGCGATTGGGGACTTGATTCCCTCTTTTTGACTTTTTTAATAGCTAGATTTTTCAACTTGTCCAGATCGTTTGACTATCAAACGATCGACCCATTATCAACTGAATGATCACTTAAAACTGGCCACATCAGCTTTAGCTACTGAACGTAGGACCGAACACCTACCAAACCATCTTCCCAAACTTGACCAATCTGCTGTCCACTCTCGAACCCCTCGATTAGTTTCTGAAGTCCCTTTGAAGACACCTTCAGTTGTTGAACCTGAGATCGAACTCCTGGTGAACCCAACTGCTTCAATTCTTCCTTTTCACAACCTTTGACTTCAGTTGCCGAATGTGCAATCGAATTCCCTGCCAAACTCAGCTAGATCAGGTCTTTATCCTCAAAGCTTTTGACTTTGGTTGTCAAACTATTGATCGATGGGTAACCGAAGTCAGCTTTGTCACGATTTCTCTCCAAGCCTACAGTCTTCGATTGTCGAATGTATTACTGAAGGTCAAACCACCGTTCTTCCTTCCCTCCACTATTGTGGTTAAGTTTTGATGATTATCATCTAGAACTCTCAAAGCATTACAAACATACCATGGAAGGCCCAAGGACTAAGATTGAAACATATCACAAGAAGAGGCTCATAGAATCGAAGAGAAGAACTTCATAGTTTAACAAGTTCAAGAACTCAAAGAGAAGGACTTCAATGTTATAAGAGACAAAAGCTTAAGGATGAAGAAGATTTGTGGTTATTTGGTTTTACTGTTAAGTTGGTGATCAAAACCATGTCTATTTAATCATCAGGAAGCATCTTTATAATCCACAAGGCAAAGGATTGCCTTTCGACTTGTCTTTGTCAATGTTAGAACCTATGCAAGCTCCTTAACTTATTTCATTAATTCCATTGTTCAAAAAATAAATGAACATCAAGGGCTTTCCAACACTTCAAGAATCACTCAAACCAAAGTTTTCTACAAGGAGTTGTGGCTTTCTAAACTTTGGACAAACTTCAATTTGGTAGGCACTTTGGCAGATGATCTTAGCAACAACATCATAATTTTAAAAATTCATATATCTTAGGTTACTTGAATGTTTAAGCTAAAATTGAAGAAATCATATAGGACATTCTAAAGTTTACTCAGAAAAAAGAATCACTTAATTTGGAGCTTTACAGAACGAGATATGAGCTTCTAAAGTCAAGCCAAAAGCAATGTTTGGGAAAACTTCAGTCACTCATTCAATAACCGAACCATCAACCACACTCTTACCGATTGTGCACAAAACTAGCCATTGGAAAATGAAAATTTGTGTAAAACTCAAACTGCTTGTCCAGTGGTTTTGTGTTGGTTTGTTGGTTTTGTGTTGGTTTGTTTCTCAACTAAGCCTAGCATATGATAAGTATTTGTTAACCGTTAATATGTTATAAGGTTGTACATTGTGCTTGCTCGCCAAATCTCTTGTTACCACGGTGTTAGATACACTTTGTCAGGCACTTGGTGGTCCTAGTTTTCTTTGTTTTCCGTTTTGGGTGCTAGGTGTAATAGATAGACCCTAGCGCTGTATCCCTACGTGTCTGGTTGTATATCATGTGTTGTGTTAGGCTTGCGCCATGTGTTTCTGTGTTGTGTTAGGCTTGCGCCATGTGTTTCTGATGAAAAAAAACCTGAATGAAGAAATAGGGATGCAAAGGCATCAAACCAACACCTTGCACTTGGCCAATGTTTGAATTTGGCGCTCAAATTCAAATTATAGATGCCAAGACGTTGCCAAAGTGCCCATGCGCCGGTGACGTGTTTTAATTTTGTTTTTTTTCACGTGTTTGTTTTTAGTTGCCCTTGCGCCAAACTGGCACGTATCAGCAAGAAGCAAGCACCCTTGTGCCTGGCTGGTGCGTTTTCGCTTTGAACTTTTCAAGTGGGTGGCAAAGCTGATTGGTTGGCAAGGCACTTGTCAAGGTGAGTGCCCTTGCACCACCCTGGCGCCCTTGCACCCGTCTGTTTTCCCTTTTCTATAAAAACCACACTTCGTACCCATTCTATACCTTCATCTACACCCCTCTTCTCCTCTAACCTCTTCTTCTCCATTCTAGATCTCTCCTACCATTTTTTGAAGCTCCCTTGGATATTCGCAAGCTTTGGAGGTGCCTTGCCTTTGCCTTGTTCTTTCTCCAAGCTTGGTAGGTGCCTCTTTCTCCTCTCCTTTCTTTTCCTTGGTGCTGTTCATCACTTGCATGTTTTGTATTTTACTTGTTTTAAGTTGTATCTTAGGTCGTCTAGTTTATTTTAGTTTTTGTTTGATGCATTTCGTGCATGTATGTAATGAGATATGCCATTTTCAAACTTGCATGTTCACGTACATGCTCTATTTCGACCATGCGTCGTCTAGTTTATTTTAGTTTTTGTTTGATGCATTTCGTGCATGTATGTAATGAGATATGCCATTTTCAAATTTGCATGTTCACGTACATGTTCTATTTCGACCATGCATTCTTAGATCTTTAATTTTTGGAGTTTTTCGTATCTGAAAAGGGTGGTTGTTGATGTATATTATTTCTAACTCCATAGCTTTTCATACATGTATATTATGCGTATGTTCCATCCTCATTTCATGTTGTGAATGTTAATAAAATGCCACGCTTAGGCTATTCTAGAACTGTTGCAGATCTCTCATGCAGTTGTTTGATTTATTGCATGTGGTTCCATCTTCTATATTAATATTTTAGCTAGTTTTTTTCCAAATTTCTCACTACAGGGGCTCCATTAAGGGCATGAACAACACAAGTAAATAATGACTATGCTCACTGTTCTACTACAGATTGTGACTATAGTCGATTTTGGTTAAGTAAAATTCACTGTAATAAAAATTGCTAAAATGTTAGTAAAAAGAAGAAGTGTTGTACTAATTGTCTACTCTTGACCTACTAAATTTGAGCTTGATCTAAGCTCATTTAGGTAGATAAATAAATCACTTTTCCTGAATGCTCGTAGAGGCAGGACCCTAATCTCTATCTTCCCTTGTAAAATTTGGTTCATTGGGTTTTACGGTGTACAATTTAATGAAATTTCACAAATTTGTTCCTTTTGAAGCCCATTTCTTCCCTGTCATATGTCAAAGCTTTTGGAATCTTAGAAAGCCAGTTACTAATTTTCATTCCAACATAGGTTAGCTTAGCCCAAAAGTTCAAGTAACATTGACCTAGGTTTATTAATTTCTCCAGCCTTCACTAGATCGAATTTAGGCTCAATAGTTTACTGAATTCAAACCCAATGTGTTCTATGTCCATGGCATTTTTCCTGAGATTTTTAGCCTACTAGAAGCCCACAGATTAAGACCAGTAATATTGGTGTGTAGCCCAGACCTATAGAATCTAGAAACTATTGCTTAGTTTGGTGGGCATAGAAGCCTTGTAAGCCCATAGATCTAGCCCACTATAAAAATTAAGGTATTGGTGTGTAGCCCAGACCTATAGAATCTAGAAACTATCGCTTAGTTTGGTGGGCTTAGAAGCCTTGTAAGCCCATAGATCTAGCCCACTATAAAAATTAGAGTTATACCTTCGTCCTTTAGGAGTAAACTCGCCAACTTTCATAACAATTTGAGCTCGTTTATATAGTTAGAAATTTTGGCTAAGTCTAGAAAATCAACAAATTTTAGATTAGGGTTTTATAATGGTTTAGCATATTAAATCTTTAATGAATCCATAAACCTCTTTAACATTAATTAAGAAACTTAATAGTAATAAGAGAGTAATTAATAAGTTTAAGTATGGTGTTTAACTGTAATTAAGTGTTATACATAATTTGAGGCTTTGCCTCGATATGTATGTTGCTCTTAAGAGTGTGATTAGTTGCATTTCATATTACGAAACATGGAGTGAGCTTGTCGAGCTAAGTCGAGGAGCTAAACTTACCAGGTCTGTAGGATTCCCTATGATCATATCTCTGCTTGATTCCATGAGCGAGATTTATCGTAAGTTTTCCATTTATGACGGTATTAGTGGAGCTTTACTTAATCCCACTAAGACCGGGTCATCTATTGCCAAGTTTTTCGATGTTTAATAAAACTTCAAGGTTGAGATTCCATCTTGAACTTTCAAAATGATAAGCCCAAAAATGTATATTATGAAATCCCTTCCTAACCCTTATAAGTATATGAATTTGAGGGTTTCATTTTTATGTTGAAAGTGTATGGAAATATGAAGACCGTACTAATACTCCCACCCTGAGTAGCGCGGTTATAAAGGTACTCCATAATGCAACACATTTTCGGAATTGTCACATCAACCCCTTGTCTTTTGTGATTTGAGAAGCATGGCAAATGTATTGGAGGATGACGTGGAGGCGAAAGCTTGTATGTTGTATGTATATGTTTAATATCATGTCGCTGTGCCAATTTATGTTTCTAGGAGTGTGTGCTGGCCTCTCCTATTGCTTATTTGCCTTCGGAGGTATTTGAAGGAAGTCTTATTAATTCTGTAGATGCTAAGTCATCCTTTTGTCAATTTGACCTATTTACTAGTATCTTTCGAACTCAATGATCTTTTTATTACTAACACATTTTTATTATGTATATAGGGAGTTCCCCTGGCGTTGGTCGGCATAGGCGGGAGGATCTAGTGGCTCGTGGCAAGGTGGTGGTTGATTAGCTTGTTTTCTGACCTTATGTTAGAGCTGCTAAATTGAGCGAGCCAGCTCACGAAGCATTTAGCGTTCGGCTTGACTCGACTTGACTTAGTTATAACTCAAATTCGATTTAAAATCGACATGCAGTTCGACTCAAATTCGATTCGATGGTGTAATATAATAATATACATAATATCACTTAACTAGTCAAAATACATTTAAAATTGTAAATAAATCTTATCAACTCGACTCGAGTTAAGAGCAAGTTAAATTTTAATTACAAAACTGTGACCGCCTTATTCTTTCTTCTTCCTGTCCTTCCCGCGTCATTACCTCCACCCAACGCCAACACCCCTCTTCTTTTGCCATGCCACCCATGCTGGCTGCACCGCTGCCGACCAGCACCACCGGCACCTTTCCCTCCTTAACTCCTTTCCCTTCCTTCTTTTCTTCCTCTCTACTCCTATTTGCAGCCACCCTTACTCTGTTTCGTGGAGCGCCACCGTCCCTCGTCATCATCAACCTTATTCGATCTAAGATGCCGCTTAGGGACAGAAAGCTACCACCTTTGCTCGCCCGACTGGGAGTTTCTCCCTATTCAATCGTTGGAAAACAGGTGCTGCCGGCACCTTGCCAGACCACTGTAAGGCACACCAGCCTCAACCTCTCTCCATGCCTTCGGAACCACCATCTCCCTCCTCCCCCTTGCTGTTCAGCCTGCGGCAACAGTGGGTTGCTGCTGGCTGTTTCCAGCATACAACTCCAGCAGTCGGCTCGCAATGAGTACGGCTTCGTAGTTGATGGACAAGTAGATCACGGGTATGTCTTCTTCCCAGAGCGCTGACATCTTCCAGCGGCTCGCCCACCACTGGGCCGACGACATCTTTGACTTTAAGCCTACTCGCCATGCCACCACCTTCATCGATCTCGATGGCACCACAGCCTGCGATGCCCGCACCTGGATCTCCATCGACTCCGCCGATCCCAACGTCCCCGGCATTCAGGTAGGCCCCGTCTCGATTGAATCTGATTTCCTCTTTGATCAACCGTGTTTATTCTGATTTTTATATGATCTTGGTAGTTCTCATGGCTCATTTATTAACAAAAAAGAGGTAAATATTTTATTAAGCATTTGTAACTTGGTGTCATTTAATACACTTTTGGCCTTGGTTTATTTTTATTGACGTTTTTAATTTCTATGTTCGTATAATTTGACAAAGGATTTGTTGGTATGACTTTTGAGTGTCCTTCACATATAATTGTCCAACGTAACAAATGGTCACTAGAATGTTAAAGGGAAAAGGTAAAATTTAATGTCTGTCTGTCCTGTGTGCCTTAGCTTCTGGCTTTTTCTGTGGGCTTGAGCATGTAAATGAGTATGCACTCTAAATCAATTGCACTGAAGAAAACAAAGGGAAGGAGAGGACTCTGAGAAGGAAGTTGTGTTCGCCCTTATGTGGATTGATGAGAACATTTAGATCAGTGTGATGATAATGTTTGGCAATTATTCCATTTCCTTTCTCAGTGTGGATGCAAACTTCTTATGTGTTTTCATTATTGAACTAGGTAAAGAAAAAGGTGTACACAGAATTGCATGTTGGTGATGTTATTCGATTTGGCCAGTAAGTTCCTGTTTTAGATAGTAATAAAAAATAATTATTGCAGATGATTAATAGTTGTTATTTTCAGCATTTTCTGTCATGGTCTTGAAGAAGCATTGCTGACATTTTTTTTGTCAGTTAAAAAAAGAAAACAGATTTTATTTTGCTTGATCACCTACCTGTATTTAACATTGGAATTTTTTGTTTATGATGTTGAGCAGATCTTCTCGGTCGTACGTGTTTCAAGGTCCATCTGAGCGGATGCCACCTGTAAGCACTTCAAGTCTTTTAACGGATAAAGAGTGATGCTTCTTCTGAAAGAAATTCAAATTGTAAGTTCCTAGTTTTTAATTTGCTAAATTTTTTTGGATCTCAGGAAGGCAATTCGAAGATGCAGAGAACAGTGAGGATGCAGGAAGAGATGGAAGATCGCGAAGCTTCAATTGCAAGAGCTAAATTACAAGCTTCTCTTGCAGAAGGTATTTCATGGGGCATGGCTGAGGATGCAATTGAAGAAGCTACAGAGGTTCGGAACTGTTTTCCTCTTAAATGCTATTATTATTGTTTTGAGATATAAAATCAACATTTGCACTCTCGAAAAAAATAATATGAATTATTATACATATCACACTTTGATAAGGACAGATGTTATTGTATGAGATCAACTTTTGGATTTTATATAGATTTAATATCTACCAGTTCTTACCCTGTTTGCTTCTGTGCTCAAGCTCAGGTGGTGCTGCTAATTTTGGTAGATTTTCCTGTTTGAGCTCAAACTTTGTGTCTAATCTCATTAATTCTGATTTGTGGAATAGTAATTTCCCCAACTAATGCCTTCATCTATTAACCTATCGATTTCAACTATTAATTTCTGTTTGTATCTCAATTACGTTGGATGTTTTCTCTGATAGAACTACAATGAATTGAAAGCATGTTTGCTTCTTTCCAGATTTGGAAATTTTATCAGAACTTGATATGGCAATTCATGCTGATTGCTGAGTGACTTGGCTGATATGATATGTTTTCATGTTAGGATGTGGAGGGCAGACACACAAAGGGCAGCTTACTGAGAGGCAAGAAAAGCTTCGCGAAAAATATTGAAGAGAATGGAAAAAGTAAGTTGCTTCTATCTAACCAACGGCATGTACTTTGCATTGCTATGTTTATCATTATTTCATTGTGAGGATATATGTGCTTTACGTTCAAGTAAAGCATATCTGATATAAATTCTCCCTGATTCTTTAAGTAAAAGAAAAAAAAACCCGTGTTCTTTTCTGTCTCACCATGCTAACATTACAAGGATCCATGAAAAATATTACCTTTGACGGAAGGGCAAAATATGACCAAGTATTAGTTGATACTCAACAATTTCTTGAATGAACAATTGTTTCTAGTGTACCACATGTGAGTTTGTGAATACTTATGTCCAAAGCATAAGAGAATCTTGTTTAGAACATATATACTAAAAAATTGATTTTTTAATGGCTGTGAGTGCAAATCAAATTCTAATTGAGGTTTGAATCTTTCCTTTGTGTAAATTGTTTTTATTTGATTTTTTATGTGCTTATAAGATTCTAACCTGAAATTTATGTCATAAAAAAATCTTGGACCAATAGATTGCAAATATGAAGAAAGAAATTGATGCTATTCGAGCCAAGGACATTACCTCACACACCCCGGCTGTAGCCTTTTTATGGGGCGGCAATCACTGCACTCTAGTGCGATGGAGGAATCGCTGTGCCTCACTCACCCCGGCCGTAGCCTTTTTATGGGGCGGCTATCACTACTCCAAAACAATATCGATGCATCACAAGATTCACACACATAACACGACCCAGTGTCAGACTGAGTCAATTCTTTAACCCCAGTTGCACTTCGTGCATGGTGGTCGAATTTGGGCTCAGGCCGACCTAGGCTACCAACAAGGAAAATACGATGTTCTACCTATTATACGTACCTGACTTGCGGGTTCGTCCGACTGTAATCCGCTAACCCTAATATGAACGGGGCATAAAATTATACATTAGTATAATTTTACTCGCGTCGAAAATGCATGCAACTAAATATTTAATATATGCCACATTAATTAATTTATTTAATTCGATAAGGTTCAACACTTCTTTATTTAATTAATTATGCTATCGCGTAATTTCTACGCGATTATCTTTTATTGATCCATTATTTTACTTTACGAATTTATTATAAGAATAATCGTTTTATTAATCAAATATAACTTTTATATTATAAAGGTGAAGTCTCTATTAAATATTCCTCATAACCCTTCAATTTAAGTTAATTGCTTTTAATCAGCCGATTAATTAATTACCGTTTATCGTGATCAAAATTTATTAATTTCATGTAATAATTTATAAATTTATTATTTTGACCACTTAACTCATATTCCTTTAAATTAATTATTTCAATGATTTTAACACGAGTTGGTATTATTATTATGATTTTTAACTCAACCCATATCGAGTCAACCCGAAATTACAAAACTGCCATTCTTCTTCTTCTTCTTCTTCTTCCCGTCACCATTCTTCTCTTCACCCAAAACCAGCGCCAAGCTCTTCTCTTTCGACCAAAATCTAGATCCTATCCTTCACCCATTGTCTCCCTTTCCTAGCAACCAAATTAGCAGCAACAATCAAAGGGCGACTGCACCACCACAGTGACGAACCAGCAGCCATGGCGACCTCGACCTGCTGCTATGGCAACTCAGACGTGGCCAGCAGCACCGCCCCACGCGTCCCCTTCTTCCCGCACAACAACCCAACGCCCAGAAGAAGAGAAACACTACCCTACAGCGTGGTATATGCAACTGGTCGTGACACAAACGCCATGGTGCTGTTGCTGCAATTCAGCAGGACGTGCTACCATTCTTGGCTGTAAATTCTATGAAATCTCACCTTTAATTACTACAACATGAGTAAGGACGTTGATGCAGCAACTGATTAGCAAAAGATTATGACTTGTTGCTGTAATTAATCACAAACACACAAGAATTGCTGCACGGCAGCAACTTATGTTCGTGGGTGAATTCCTGGTTCTAATCCAGTTACATCCTCCCTTTTTCTTGTTGATTTCAGGTCTTAGTTTCCATGATTATCTTGTATTATAATCTTTGATCATATGTATGCATGCAAACTAAGAAGAAGAGAGGAAGAAACTTACCAAAACAATGGGGAAGCCGGCGTTTGTCCAAGGAGCTTATGTGCATGACGCCCCCCTCCTTCTCCTTATAAAATGAAAGAAGGCCTAGGGTTTATGAAAACACACTTCGTTGCCGGGTAAATGGGTAAGTGATACGGTTCACTTTACTAGTTTAAACGGTTAAATGGTATGGTTTACTTAATCGGGTAAAAATACTTAACCGGTTAACTAATACTTTCCACTTGACCGGGTAATTGATAATTAACCGGGTAGCGGGTAAATAATTTAAATAAATTCATGGATACCAACGTTCGATCCCACCGCGTCGAATATATACATATATATATATATATATATATATATTATTTTTATTTTTCCGGGTCATTACAGATCTTTAACTTCCGGGGTACCCATTTTAAAGAAATGACTTAGCCCATTACATTACACTTTGGGCTGGGTCGTTACAAATGGTATCAGAGCCGACCTGGTTCCGTGTTAGATGGTGGGCTGGATTAGAAACGTTGGCTAGGCTGCCAGTCACAAGCCAGAAAGGTCGTGGGCTGGGGCTAGCAACGGGCCAAGAATAGGCATTTTAGAGGACGAAATTCCCTAAGGTGGGTGGATTGTGAGATCCCTCAACTTAGTCCCACATCTAATACCTACTGGGAGAAGATCCTGTTTATAAGTGGGAATGAACTATAGATCTTTAACTTCCGGGGTACCCATTTTAAAGAAATGACTTAGCCCATTACGTTGCACTTTGGGCTGGGTCGTTACAAAATGGTGAGATCCCTCAACTTAGTCCCACATCTAATACCTATTGGGAGAAGATCTTGTTTATAAGTGGGAATGGACTATAGATCTTTAACTTTTAGGGTACCCATTTTAAAGAAATGACTTAGCCCATTACGTTGCACTTTGGGCTGGGTCGTTACAAATGGTATCAGAGCCGACCTGGTTCCGTGTTAGATGGTGGGCTGGATTAGAAACGTTGGCTAGGCTACCGGTCACGGGCCAGAAAGGTCGTGGGCTGGGGCTAGCAATGGGCCAAGAATAGGCATTTCGGGGACGAATTTCCCTAAGGTGGGTAGATTGTGAGATCCCTCAACTTAGTCCCACATCTAATACCTACTGGGAGAAGATCATGTTTATAAGTGGGAATAGACTATAGATCTTTAACTTTCGGGGTACCCATTTTAAAGAAATAACTTAGCCCATTACGTTACACTTTGGGCTGGGTCGTTACAAAACCAAGCTAGTGGACAAAAACCTCAAACTCAAGCCTAAGCAATACTAGGATTTCAAGCTCAAGTACAAAATAGGATGCAATAATCTATTGCGAAGAAGTTGTCAATGAAAGAAATATTTATATAGTTGTCATGCAAACTTAAAGCAATAGATGCAAACTCAGCAAGCTTTCATGAGGAACTTGGATGACTAGTTGGGACTGTTGGCAAGTGCTTTTAATAACTACCCACTTGGAAGACTCCCTAGTGACACACAAGTGCCCATAATAGAAGAGGGTAAAGAATGCAAGGCAATCAAGTTATGAAGTGGGAAGGAACTGCCTAATCCCTATAAGAACCAAGAGTCAGATACTATTGAGGAGAAAGGAAGCTCAGGAATGGAAGAAGAAAATAAAGATGGATGGGTAGAAGTGTAAAAAATAATTCCTCAACTTGAACCACCAAATATATTCCAAAGCTCCATTATCCACATAGGCAACAACAGAGCAAGATGAGCCAAAAATTCTAGGATTTTCTGAACATTTTCAAAAAGTTAACAATCAACATCCTATTTGGAGAGGCATTGAAGCAAATGCCCAACTATGCCAAATTTATGAAGCAAATATTGTCCAAGAAGAAGCTGGAAGATTTTTAAGCAATAACACTGAACGAAGAATGCAGTGCAGTGTTGTAAAGAAATTACCCCCAAAATTAAAGGATCCAAGGAGATTCATCATTCCTTGCTCCATTGGGTCAAATTTTCCATGCAAAACCCATTGTGATTTAGGTGCTACCATCATTTTGATGCAAGTGTCCATTTATAAAATATTGGGGTTAGGAGAAGTAAAACCCACTATCATAAAATTATAGCTGGCTGATAGATCTTATATATTTTCCAAGGGAGAGATTGAAAATATTTTGCTAAAAGTTGACAAATTCATCTTCCCAGTGGACTTTGTGATATTAGATATGGAAGAAGATAAGGATGTCCCACTCATCATGGGGCAGCCATTCCTGACAACAAGAAGAACCTTGACTGATGTGGCTACAAGACAACTGATCATGAGAGTCAACAATGAACAATTGGTGTTCAATATATTCAAGGCCATGGAATATCCAAAATCAACTAATGACTGTTATGCAGTTAGTATCATCTAAGGAACAGTCACTGGAGTATAGGAAAGAAGCCAATTTTTGGACTTGATTGATGTGGTTGTAGAAGAATTGATCATGAAAGTCAACAATAAACAAGTAGTGTTCAACATATTCAAGGACATGGAATATCCAGAATCAACTAATGACTCTTTTGAAGTTAGTGTCATCCAAGGAATAGTCACAAAAGTATAGGAAAGAAACTAATTTTCAGACTCCCTGGAGCACATACTAACCTCCGAAGACATAAAGCAGGAAGATGAAGAGTTAGCTAAATTGATGGCTTGGCTAGACTACTAGCCAAGTAGCAGTGAAAAATGAGCCGTGGAAGCCCTTGCTTACACAAAACTTTGAACTGAAGATAAACATTTCATCACTGCCCATTTTGAAGTATTAGAGTTGAAGCCCTTGCCGGAGCATCTAAAGTATGTATTTCTTAGACAATCTAATACTCTTCCTATAATTAATTATTTATCACTCACATCTTCGCAGGAAGAAAGCTGTTGAGAATCCTAAGAGATCACAAGTTGTCCATTGGATAGACAATTGCTAACATTTGAGGCATTAGCCCAAATGTCTGCATGCAAAAAATTCTTCTAGAAGGACACAAACCAACTATTAAATAGTAGAGGTCTTAACCCCATTATGAAGGACATAGCAAGGACTAAGTAACAAAGTTCAGATTACATGGAGGATAGTTATGTGAAAAAGGAGATAAGGACAGCCCATATATATTCTTTTCAAAAACAAAACAAAAAACAAAAAACCCTAACATGCCCCCCCCCCAAGGCGTCCGCATGGCCACACCGACATGATCTGGCCGCGGGTCACCAAACTTGGCTGCCAACCTATTAGATTCGGCAGGTGAGCGGCCCGGTGTGGCTACTCATGGCTGGATCGGGCTGTGAGGCCTCATGTGGCTACGTGGAAAATGTGGTTGCGGCTAGCCAAATCCGATTACTGTCAACCAAACTTGGCTGTTCCCCAGCCAGGTCCTGCTAGCGACAGCTGGATGTGGCAGTGGCCGGCCACAAATCTGGCTGCAACCACCTATGGTCACATTTTTTTCTTTTAAATTTAATTTTTCATCGTCGACGATCACTTCCGGCCAAGGCCACTAGAAACTTAGAAGGCAAGGGATGGGTTTTTTTCTTTTCATCAAATCTAGGCCATCCTTATGATCGAACAACCAAGATTAGAGTTGGGGGCAAAAAACTCTCTCTGCCTCTGGCTAAGAAAAACTTTTTCCATATATATATATATATATATATATATATATATATTGTTTATATCTCATTATTTCAAGAAAAAAAAAGAGAAGAGAGAGAAGAAATTTGGTTTGGAGGAGCCATACAAAGAACAAGAAAATATAAAATAAAATCATATAGGTACTACCTTAATAAGCACAAAGATCATATAAAGAACTCCAATCTTAGTGATGTTTTTGTTTGTTTTCCTTTTTTTTTTGAGCCATAGCCATAACTCCATTACAACCTACAAATCCTTCTAATCCTTGCTATCGAGAAATTTGATTTTGTAGAGAGAAGCACCTGACTTTGGAACTTATGATGATGAGTTGATCTACCTAAGCCATGCAGAGCTCTTAATTTATCTCTACTAGATTGAGTAACTTGGGAGGGATAACCATATGTGTGAAAAAACTACTCATAATTTCTGCTAGCGTGTGAAAAAGTTCTTCACCGTTGATTGCTTTTGCCAAAAAATTGGAATTAGGACAATTTATTTTGTTTTACTAGGGACTAGTTTAAGTTTGGGGACTTGATAAGTTATAGATTTAGTCTACATTTTTATAGTTTTCACACACCACTTTCATGCCCTAGCACTACTTTCCCTATTGATTTTTTAGAAAAGCAAGAATTTTTTAAAAAATTCCAAATATCAGAATTACTTGCAACTTTGCATTTAAATCTAAGCAAAACTCTATATTTTAAAGGGATTTGATAAAAGCCCATGCACACTTACAGGTGTAAGTCAAACTAGCCTCCACCTACTTAGGATGGACCAGTTCTGGACACATTGTAGTAAGAACAAATTCTGTAAACGGTTAATCTGCACATCCCTGGACATGTTTTTGACTAGGAAGATAGACCTACTAATTCTACAATTGGTTTGTATCTTGGACTGTTAGATGGTCACCTTGCTGAGCAAGAAAGAACCCTACTTCGCTGATGATAATGATTGAAGAAAGCACTCAAGTAGAGTAGTTGAGGAGAATCTACAAGGGAATTGTTGAGACCAAGCAATATTGAATTTTTGATGATAACCTTGCCACCCCCACATGCTACACAAGGGAGTAGGGGAACAAGATCGGATCACACCACCTATGGAGTGATGATTGGGTCAACATGCAACACACTATCTGAGTATAAGAAGCCCCAAGGAAGTTGCTGAGAAATTGCCAAGAGAGCTACCTCAACTCATTATAAATACCCCATTCACTCATTGTTAAATGATCTACTTTTTACCCTTTTCTAATAGCCCATTCTTCTCCTCCCTCCATCTTCTATTCTTGAGAGCCTAACATTGCCAATCAGAAGAACGAGTTGAAGGTTGGATAGAAGAAGTTTTGAAACCAAGTTAGAATGTAAAGAACACTGCTAAAGGGAAGTCCATCCTAGGGCTTCATCGTCACAAATTTGTATAAATCTTTCCCTTCTCTTTCTGTTGTATTATTTTCTTTGTTGAATTATAAGATGTACTATAACTTTTTCACAGGTAAATTGTAGTGATCTGTGATGCATGATGGATCTTAGCTAATATGTAATATATATCGTTGTTTTTATCTTGTTATGCTAGTTGTGAGTTGATTATTTCTTATTCATTCTTAACGTTTAAAGAGATTAACTAACTTTTGCATGAGTAAGAGATTCAATCGAGCACTAGACATAGACAGGTCAATGATGTCTTTGAAAGAAATAGTTTATGATTCTTCCTATATGTATACATTAAAGTTGTAAATATCTACATAGGGGAATTGATTGCAATACATCAATCTTGTCTTATTTGCACAAGCATGTGAAATAAGGCAAAGGTGGTAGATTATTATATGTTGCGACAGCCCAAGTTGTTAACTTGAATATCAACTTCAATCTTATGTAATTTGATAAATATAGTAAGCTATATTACCTATTAACTAATCGAAATTATACATCTCAAGTCCATTTTTATTAAGTGGGAGAATCTTTGTTAACTTTGGTTGTTTTATATTTTTATGCCCTTGCACTATTTTCTAAAATAACTTAGTTGCACTAGTATTATATCATTTCTCGCTTTGGATAGAATATATTAGATTTGTAGTAGCTCATCTTTACAATACTTCCATACACTCCTTCAATTAGCTTACTAAGTATAATAAATTTTATTATGAACAATAGCGCAAAAACATCAAATCTCTATAAAAACAAACTTATTTACCATTCTATTATTTATATGATGTGCGCTTAGCGTGATGTATTCAATTATACAACAATCCATATAGTGAACCACAAATTAAATACCGGGCCAAAGGTTCAGGTTCATATGTATTTATTTGGACATTTCTAGAAAGGAGGGTTTGGATTAATTTTCACGTAAGTTACTAAATATTTCACCTGCCGTCCTGTATGAACGTAGTGGACCCGTAATTCCATAACTTTTACTTGATGAGGCCATGACTTCTCTAACATGTTACAAATCTCTGCATGTATCTTATAATATAACAACCTAACACATAATGACCGCTAATATTTGAGACACAGGTCAATTATAATAAAATTTGAATTTTATATTATATACACAAACAAAACTGTGCAAGACAATTAAAATGCTTTCCCCATTATAACTTACATACTAGTATACCTACTATAATTTTACTTAGATCATCTTTGTTGGCCTTTCCTTGACTTTCTCACCTCACTGCTGCTAAACTAATTAAAATTCTTAATCAAAATCCATGATGGCACCATACACCCATCCATCTGAAACTCCAGCCTCTTTGATGCCTACATGTATGTGCCATACCCAACAATTTGTGGCCCTTCACCCATCGCTTACTCACCACTCGCCTGACCCAAAAGAAGTTAGAGAAAAAGCGAAAAGCAAAGCCTTAATAACGTAATTTGATGATGGCTTTCCCGTTGTAATTTTCCCACCATGCGTTCATACGTGTATATTGGAATTGAAATAGAAGTGAGCTGGGCAGGTTCAAAAGATAGGTATTCAAAAGACCAGTGCCAATCAAGGAAAATATAAGGACAAGTCAGAGATAAGAAAAAGATAACAGGAAATCAGAAAACAGAGAAAAAAATCCAAGCACAAACATCAACACACTAGTAGCTCTGACTTCTGAGCAAGCATCTCTTCTAGTAAGTTTGCATTTTGTTGCAATTGAGCTTCTTTTTTTGCCAAAATAGGATAAATATATATTGAGCTATTTTTTATCCAGCTAAACAAAGTAGAATATTTAGAAGGGCGAAAATCTATTATAGCCCACAAGCTATCTTCTGTATGCAGAATTTTAACCAGACTTGCGGGACTGATTTGCTAGAAGATCAGTAAGCTATCTTCGGTATGTGGAATTTCAAATTGCACCATTGAAATATAAAATTCAACTTTGCAAGAGCAGCAGATATTAAACAAAAACGAACAGAAAATGATAGTAACCAGGCAACTATATGCAAGATGGTGGCGGCGGCCGGGGTGGTGGAGGCATGCTATCATCTCTGCATCGGCCAGGGAGATAAAATCGATACCACTCTGCAAACAGGCGACGCTCACGCTCTGCTTGTTGCTCTGGCAACCGAGTGGTAACTCGTTCAAGTTGTTTAGCCAAAACTCGAGCATTCTCCTCAGCGGCTCAGCCTGCTTAGCCAACACCTCCTTCACTTTCCGTTCGATGCGTGCATCCTCTGTCTCGTATTGTGTGCCAGAATAGCCACCTCCTTGCTATTATGTGGTCTGGGATGACAGAGGCCCGGTGTAGAGGTGAGCAGGCTAGCCCATGGGTAGTGGCCATCGAGCTGGGCTGACCCAGCTAGCCTAGCCCAACATCATTTAAATGAGTTGTTGGGTTTTCCAAAAAGAACTCAAGCGCTCCTTTTTGTAGAGCCCAATTGTTCTCTTCAATTTTGCATGTTCTATTAACACAGGGAACTTGTAGACATTTAGGTTATACTAAAAAAGCTCAATGAGGCATCTCAGGGATAGCAAATATTTCTTAAGAGAGTCCATTTATAACTTAACAGTTTTTTATACTTATTATATAAACAAAGCTAAAATAAGATAATTAAATTAATAACTTTTTATAATAATATAAAGACCAACCCAACCTAGCATGGACTTAGCCAAGTTAGGACCAACCCAAGCTCTCCATAGGGCTTTCTATGAGTCAGGTCGAGCCCAAATCAGTCTCTCCACGAGATTTTCTATAGGACTGGGCTTGTAATACCCTGATTCAGATCGACCCCAAACTGAATCACAATATTAAATCTCGAATTGTTAATTTCACTCAATTAAAATAGATCGTTGACCACAAAACCCAACCTAACTATTCGAGGTGTCAAATATAGAAGGTCTAAGTGGATATGTAAATGTGCATACAAACATTAAACACCCAATATGAATACAAAGGCACCTATGGCTAGGCTCATGTAAATAGGACAACCTATGTGCACTGAAATTACAAGGGGACAAAAATCCTGAGAAAATTTTAGTAGTCTCCCCTTTAACTAGGATGGTTAGGAAAAATTCCCCACAATACAAACTTGTTATATCATACATTGAATATAAAAATAATGATAATAAGGCAAGAGGGTACATGATTATCACCCTAAATACGGTTCCCACACGGTAATCTGGTTTGAGAGGTTATGGTCATCTAAGCCACCACTTTCATCTTGATTACCTTCACATATATAGCACATTCACACATAGTATCTCTAAAACTTGACCGTTGGTTTGGTATTTTTATGACCGGTTTGGTTTTGGTTTGGCTAGGTTGGCATTTGGCCAATCTGGTTCTATCGTGTTGGTGCTAAGGAGGTTCTTGTATGTTGTTGTGGACTTGGGCATTGGGTGCGTCTGTCGTTCAATTTTAGTCGTGCCTTGTTGTTATTCCAAGTGCTTAGTTAGCCTAGGATTGCATGTTGTGTTAGAGTCATATCGCATACATCTTCGGCGTACACTCTAGCCCTAGTTGTGCCCTAGCAACCTTCCCCAATCAGCCCAAGCTTGTTCCCCACTTTTTCCCCTTCATTTTCACTCTTTTCTCGTTGTCTTGGGTCCAACGTGTTAATATTTGTTATTGTGAATATTAATGATATGTAGCCCATTGTCACACTCGGAATACTAAAGGAATATCAGAATACAAACAGAGGTATTTGTATGTTGTTCCGTGGAAGATGAAGGGCCTCAAACTATCTTTATAAATATGGATCTCATTTGTCTCATTCTAAAATAGGCCAAGACAAAAGAAGACAAGATGTGAAAGATAAAAGAAAAGGGATATAGATATAAGAAAAGGAATTAAAATTATTCACTAGTTTAATCTTATACAAAGTATTGAGAGAGAGAAATCTTGTAATCTCAATAGTATAGATTGAGTGAGTAATCTTCTTGTAAATCTATATATGTTTGATGACTGAAATCTATCGTTGAAGTACTGAATTGTTCGTTGTTGTCCCATGGTTTTTTACTCTTCAGAAAAAGAGGGTTTTCCACGTTAAATCTCTGTTCTTTTGGTTTTGTTTTATTTTATTTCTCAAGCATTATTTTCCTATATCTTGTGTTCACTGTTGTTGATCTCTAACTTCAGGGATTTTTCTCAACAATTGGCACCGCCTGTGGGAACTTTCATTCAATCGGATCTTGATTTGAGTGGGAGTCATGACGGACACTTCCAAGATAGGGAAGATTGAGAAATTTGATGGAACAAATTATCAATGGTGGAGGATGCAAATTGAGGATAAGAGCAACAACATCAACAGCTTGTAGGTACCAAGCCGGATTTTGGACAACTTTTTGGAGTGGTGATAGACGCTTCAAACAGAGATGTGGACGGTATACTACAGCAGGAGGCCGTGGAGCATTGTCTAAGAAAGAAGAAATCTCTATGATAGGCAAAGAGGTAGTTCTTTGGACTTCGCCTACTTACTGGGGATGCCCTTGTGGTTGCCCTCAAAGACCAGTCTCACGTACACCTTTCGTCTCCCTCGACCTGTGCAATGGCAGGCTGTGGGGGGCGGTGTGGCTGGCGTTTGATACCTAGGTGGTGGTGACCGAGTTCTCCTTTGAGGAAGTGAATGGCATGTCTGATATGATGATCGGGAAGCCCCATATTGTGCCCTGCAAGGTCACTGGTAAGTGTGGGTTGGTGATAGTGAGGATGAGACTGGCGCCAAGAAGATCAGGGATCATTGCGGAGAGGGTACCGAAGAAGGTGCTGCAATTTGATGGGATTGCCCATCTCCTTCGACCATGGCGGAAAGAGACGGAGGCGACCGTGGCAGCTTCAGCCAGAGCTACGGCCAGGGCGGGCGTGGTGACCTATGCGGGGACCGGTGCTATGGGTGTCCCGGTGGGCGGCACAATGAGCAAGAAAAGTGGGTGCCCATTACCAAGCTTGGTCTCCTAATGAAGGAGGGAAATATCTGGTCTTATGGAGCACACCTACCTCCACTCACTGCTGGTGAACGAGCACCAAATCGTGGAGACCCTCTTGGGCAGGTGCTCAAGGACGACGTCATGAAGATCACGCCGGTGGAGAAGTTGACCCGCGCTGGGTAGTGCACCAAGTTCAAGGCCTTCATCATTGCCGGCGACAGCAACAGCCATGTTGTGCTCGACATCAATTGCAGCAAGAAGGTGGCGACGGCGATCATCCTTGCTAAGCTATCGGTGATCTCTGTCCGAAGGGGTTACTGGGGAACAAGATCTGGCCACTTTCACGGAGGCTGATAATGAAGTTTTGTCAGATCTTGTTTGGTGGGTCAATAGGATAAGGTGGAGAGAAGGTTAGAGGCTGGGTTGCTGCAGCCACTCACCTTCGAGACCATGGAGCTCAGTCTCAATGGACTTGGTGTCTGGATTCCCTAGGGTGAAGGGAATGTCAGCAAGGTTAGCGGTTCAATTTTCTAAGTACTCGTATTCACAGCAATACCACAAGGTTGCTCAGCCAAGACTGTTGCCAAATGGTTTTTTAGGGATGTGGGGAAATACTATGGTCACGACCGACATTGTTACAACTAACCATTCTTAGTCTGACGGGCAGACTGAGAGGGTGAATGCATTGAGGCATTTTGCATAGTCAGTCAGAGGAACTGGTTGGAACTTCTTGAGGCGGCACAATTTTGTCATAAACTACATCATTATTCAGCAAGGCTTAGTCGTTTTGAAGTTGCACCGGGCTACCAACCTCTTAGACCACTAGAGGTTGCTCCACAGGGAGGTGGAGTACGAGGTCCAGCTACACATAAGTTTGCCAAGGAATGGCAAGAACTGTGTATGGAGATAGTGGATTCATTAGCCGAGGCAACAAGCAAAATGAAGAGATATGCTGATTTTATGTCATTGTCATTCAGCATGGGGGACAAAGTAAAGCTGAAGCTCAAGCCACTAATTTGGGAGAAAATCAAATGTACCGAAGTGCATCAGGCATTGGTGCAAAGGTACGATGGTCCTTGTGAGGTGGAGAAGGTACAGGGGTACAAGCTTCACCCAGTTTTCCATGTTAATTTTTTCGAACCTTTCCATGAAGATTTGGTCAATCTGAGGAGAGCTTGTCCGAATGGGGCTCCCCTACCATCTGGCAACAATTTGGGGAAAAGGTAGGGAGGATTTTAAAGAATAGGCACGTCAACCTGAGGACTTCAAAGGATCGGATGGAGTTTGTATACTGAGGTAGGAGAACCAGAGTCTTATGATGAAACCATGAGTGACAAAGCTCATCTTAAGTGGGAGTTGGCCATGAAGGATGAGATGTCATCATTGGAGAAGATTCATATATAGGAGTTGGTGAAGTTGCACCAAAAAGGGAGGTTCTACAAGACGAGTGGAAAGAGAGAACGGAGAAGTGAGGCTAGCTGGGAAAAGGAGAGGGACTTGTGGTAATTAGAGAGCAAGATCAAGAAGTGTTGTAGAGGACTTAACCCTTCAATTAGGACATCGGGTCTCATTGGTGGGGGTGGACTATTATAGGTCTAGTCCATTGGACAAGCCAGGAGCTAGGGTTTAGTAGTTGTTCCTAGTCATCTCGCATCTAAGACGGATAGTCAGTGCTATCCGAGTGGTATAAACAACTTACCAGTGTTAATCCTTGTTAGAGTTGCAGGCAAAGATCAAGGTGTGGTGCATGAAGCGTGTCGGGTGACCGAGGCATACTAGCGAGTTCTCGGATTTGGAATGAGCAGAGCACTAGTACTCGATGGAGCATATCGGCATTATGATCGGTAATTATACCAAGCATGTCGGTATATCGGCAAGAGGAAACCTCAGAGGTGTACGGGTTCCAGGTTGGAGTTCGTGGGGTGTGATGACCAAATACTGGACCAAGCAGCAATGAGCGCATATCGGTGGAGAGAGGTTGATGACCGAGCGTATCGATATAAATACTGGGCGTACTGAGATGAGCAGCATAGTGGTACGTGGGCGAGCACGGATGTATGGATGCGACCGAGAAAATTACCAAGATTACGGTATTTGGGCCAAGTTGCTAAGCGTTGCTGAAATGCCAGTATTTTGAGTGTGCAGTTTACTGGAAGCGCCGAGAGAGGGGACTGTTGGCCGAGACTGGTTGGCTAAAACTAGGAGGGTTCGACCATGCAGGCAGCATGCACCGGAAGGATATGCTTGAGTGGATTTATCTATAAGGATGATGACAGTGTTGATAGTTTATCAACATCAATCCTTTGCCAATGGTGGAAGTTGGTTGCAACTAACTCAAGAAGATATGCATGATTGACATGGAGATATTCCCCATCTGCGTGGAGATAAGGATGCCAATGTCAAATGCAGGTTGTTGGAGACGTGCATGAGATCTTCCCAGAGTTGTGGATAAACACGAAGGTTTTATATAATGGGGTGTCCTCTTATGTAGAAAGCAACGGAGGAAACTTGCACTAACATGTAGGTGATGGACTTATGCAACGAACAAGCGGATGAAGAATTTGGATTGGAGTGTTCCAATTGGACTCCAAATGAGAGATTGTTAATATTTGTTATTATGAATATTAATGATATGTAGCTAATTGTCACACTTAGAATACTAAAGGAATCTCGGAATACAAACAGAGGTATTTGTTTGTTGTTCCATGGAAGATGAAGGGCCTCAACCTATCCCTATAAATATGTATCTCATTTGTCTCATTCTAAAATAAGGCCAAGACAAGAGAAGACAAGATGTGAGAGATAAAAGAAAAGAGATATAGAGCTAAGAAGAGGAATTGATATTATTCACTAATTTAATCTTATACGGAGTATTGAGAGAGAAAATCTTGTAATCTCAATAGTATAGATTGGGTGAGTAATATTCTTGTATATCTTTATATGTTTGACAACTGTAATCTTTGGTTGAAGTAGTGAATTGCTCATTGTTGTCCCATGGTTTTTGATTCTCAGGCATTATTTTCTTATCCCGTGGTTTTTTGATTCTCAGGCATTATTGTCTTCTTGTACATCTCTATATATTTCTCAGGCATTATTTTCCCATATCTTGTGCTTGTTGTTGTTGATCCCCAACTTTGGGAATTTTTCTCAACACAACGCCCAAACGCTGGGGCACCAATGTCGTGGTGCTGGCACACGTGTGATTTGCTATGCGTGTGCTGAGCGCTACATCAATCATGTGCATACCTCTTTTTTATAAAAAGCCTAGCCACTCCTCTTCTCCCCTTCTCCCTTTCTTCCCCTCCTCTTGGCCAGCCCTCTTCCCCACTTCCACCCTCTTCCCCTCTCTTTTTACCCTTCTCCTTCTTTTCACTTCCTTCTTCCCACCTTTCTTCCCCCTTCTCTTCTTTGTGGTCCAGGTACGCTCTGCCCTTTTCTTTGGTTGTTTTGGTTGATTTGCATAGATCTCATTAGGATCATGTAGAACATTTCATTGTGATTATTTTGGTATATTATTTGATACATTTTACATATTAGATCATCATAAAAATTTGATTTTTGTTTAAAGTTTACACCTTTATTGTTGTTTGGACAGTGTATTGTGCATTTGTTGTTTATATGTAGTAAAATGCTTCCTAAATTACCTAATTATGGTTACAACAATAAAAAGATGTGAACTTTATAAAATTTGGGTCGCTCCCGAATTGCTCAGATCGCATACCAATTATTAATTAATTAGATAAGCAACGTAATAATAAGTTTTGTGCATGTTTAAATTTAAAACAAACCAATCATATGACCTTTTAATTTCACAATAAAATTATTTAATTTAGTAAAGGATTAAAGATTTAATTGATAAAAATTATTATTTGCACAGTTTGGTTGGGCGATTTCACCTCAATTCACTCTACATGAGCCAATTGAGTCCATCCAATTCGATATCTTTCTAGTTTCATATCTCAATTCTCTTCATTGATTTAATCATTAGGTTGTCAACTAATTTACCAACTAGATCAGATTATTTTCATAATGATTCAGATATGGCATAACTATTTAGTATATTAAGATATCACAAATTTAGATGTCCATATCCCTGGACACGCTGACATCTTTTGATATCTCAATTGCTTGGGTTTAAGCCAAGATGATGTTCCTAATGTACCGACATCGCACTTTTGATTTCAATACATGGTTTATTAACCTCTTCAGTTTATTGCACAATATCAGATTTCACATGTGAGCACGAATATAAGATCAGATCAAATCAATGTGTGTTTATTTAATTTCTTGTTATATGTCATGCATCTTTGCTACATCTGCGACTATTCATACATTGTGTACATTCATCATATGAGAGTGTGTAGTTGTCCGCATTGCTAGGTCGCTTGGAGTTGGGCTTGCCATGATAGGGTGAGGAGCTCTTCTCATGTATGTTAGAAATCACTTCTACTTGGTTTATGTGATTTGATTCATATTGAATAATGTAGTTAGTGGTAGTTTATTGGATCTCACTACCTATGGGTCATTTAACCGATTTTTCAAATTAATAAAACCTCAAGGATGAAATCCCTTGACGAGTTCTTGAAAGATTATAAGATTCGGTTTAAAGTCTCACTTTAGTAGTATATGACATGTCTATGCCTAGACTTGATATACATATATGTTTTTGGATTTTAACTTGCACATGAGATGGATAGGATGTGTGACATCACTGAGGGGCCTAGTCGGTACCCACCTGTGGTGCTCGGTGATGGTCTTTTTTATATGATATTATATTACTACCTGCATGCAGTGTATATTTCAGCAATATCCGGTATGTTGCTTTCGTCAAGTATATCAAGATTATGCATTGCTCCAGTGATTATCAGCTAGGCTCTATTGGTCATATTATGAGCATATTATTGTGATTTATTATCCGGTCCATATGTATGGATTATCAACGATTATGATTAGGGGCCACTTACTTATGATCAATGTGATATGTAGTTGCTCCTTCTTCTTAGTCTCTCATAGATAACTATTTTATCCATTTGCTAGTATTATAATTTTCAGTATTAGTTACTTAGAACTCAGTGACATTTATTGCTTATGCGTTTTCTTATATAATGTAGGTGAGTAGGCTTAGTGTTGGTCAATGTACCTACACATATCATGAAGACCATGGTGGATATTGGACTGAATTGGTATTTTGGAATTGTGGGTTTTGGCTATTGTGTTGTGTGTCTGTTGGAGACCTTGTTGTTGTTGGATATATATTTGGTTGTTGGTGTTGATGCCTTGAGATTATAGATTATGATGCGATGATGTGCTCATGTAGCTTTGAGACTTGTGATGTGACCCATGGTGGCTTATATCTCGTGATATAATATGATACTATGACTATTTTCTAGCTCTTGTGTACCTAACTTTATTCTTCTATGTTGCAGATGAAATATTTTGGGGTAGACAAGTCTAAATTATTTCGTGCAAGTTATGTCAAACCTCAAAGCGCTGGAACCGATAGTTAAATAAATATTAAGGTATTTTGAACCATGTTACTCATGTAGGTACGTCGTGAGAAGAATGAACATTAGTTGGAGGAGCTTCTGTGATTGTTGTAATTGTAGAAGAAGGACCCATGTGATAACCAGGCAAGCCCACACCCTGATGAATGTAAAATCTATGATAATGTAATATCAATGATCTTGAAATGTAGTATAACACCTTAGAAATGTTTATGTGCATGATAAATTATATTATAAAATATTTCTGAGATTTTTACAATTGAATGATAATTATGCAGGTTATATAATTTTTTCATCATCCTATTTTCAGGGAAGACTCGACCGGATTTTCTCTAAAAACTTAGTCTCCTTTGTAAATTTGATTCATCTAGGATGTCATATTTATATGAGCCGAACCATAGGTGTCTTGCATGCATTGTGGTGGTGTATGTGCATTAGATTTCCTCTGGTTCCATCTTTTAACACTATGAGTGGCTAGGTCCTTGTGTCAGTTCTCTATTTTAATAAGTTATAAATTTATATCCCAAAATTTATCAATTCGATTTGGTTCACTCCATAGGCCAAATCATGGTGTTACAATATCATACATGTATCACATAATCTTGTCATATATTCTTTGAGTGAGGAAACTATGGTCATCTAGCTACAACCTCTCACTTGGCCTTCTGTATGGGTTCTTCTCCTACAAAATAGCACAAACGCATAAGTTCCTCCAACCCATGGCTTTAATGTACTTGCAACCTAAAAAGAAACAAAATTTTGCACACCTGGACTTTTATACCATCAATTCCTGGACTCCAAGGCATGAAGATTACCTACAAAACCCAGTTAGACCTGCATACCCTAGAGTATAATGTATGCAAAACAATTGAAATATAAGGTAGAGATAAATATTATACTAAATTCTACACATGGCAACTCTCTACTTCATAAGAAGTGACTAAAGGCTCATACGCACATACAACACCATATTGGCTCAAGAACCCTACATATCATATCATGCGAACTACTAAAACCCATGTGAAGCTCATGGGCTATGCCATGGTGTAAGTAACTAAGCATGACAGCAATACACATGCCTGAAAACTCACACATGTGATCCATGTCACAGCCTTGGCACCACAGTTTTGTGGCCTTAACCGCCAAAAAATGGAAAATCAAAGGGTAAAAGATCAAATCCTTGAGGGAAATCAGCTAAGGTAAGCTCTAGTGCTCATCTAAGACTATCAAGTACTCCATGAATTTCATGGCAAACAACTAAATGCTCCAATCTACTACTAAACCAACGTGAAACACATGCAAAAACACGGTCCAAAGGTACTAATCTACTAACACATACAGAAAAGGAGTTACAAGTTACAACTGAGTTACAATAAGTGAGCCTCAGCTCTTGAAGCTATAACATATAAACCCTGGCTTTTGAATCTACAAGTTATAAAACACAAGTCCCGGTTGTTGGTGCTCAAGCAGATGTATCTAAAAGTGGCCACAACCAACACCTTGACCAACATACTAAAAATACTAACATATAATGTCGTGAAGTACATGAGAGGTCAAACAGGATTGGGTAGCATACTAGTCGGGCAATCCGCTTAGTGAACTACAACTCAAACATCATGTTGGAGGTTCAGGCTTTACATGGCTGATCCAGCTTGCTTGTCATTCCTACTATCAACCCCTTATATTGAAGCCCTAGGATATATTTGTTGTCATTGCATTTCAACCTTTCTTGCATTGTAGATCTCATGGTTAATTCTAGCCACATAGTAACTCATGGATCAATTAATATTTATCAAAATGAGACTATTATTATTATTATTATTATTATGAAAATTTGGAGTATAATTCTTCTCAAACTAGGAATCCTAAAAGAGTTAGTAAACTCTACTTATACAGACTTATGATCATATTACTCAAATTTAATAAACACACCTAATTTAGTATTTCTAAATATTTTAATCTAATTAAAATTTAAACTTAATCTAAGATTGTTATTTATTTAGTTATTTAATTATTGTTATTTATTGTTAGAAAATTTCTAATATAATTCTATCAAAAATTTATAAACTCCATTAAAATATTAAAATTGTACTCATATTAAAATATTTTATTTATTAATACCTACTCAATTAAATTATTTAAATTTTGTATGTCCCAAAGGAGTCCCCTCAAGATCTCTACTTCTTTCAAACATTATAGCACGTAATTAAGGATAAACCCAAAATTATAGGAGTTCAGATCATACTAAGCAGAAAAAATTTTCTTGCTTCATAACTACCAAATTAAGTAAATTGATAATTTTGTAATTTACAATGAATTAGTTGTTATAAATAGGAGTAATTGGTAATTTTTGAAGTCCCGAGTTGAAATTTTTTCCTCCTTGATAGATCATACAATTGAAACCCATATTAAAGAACCACTTCCTAATCTTACTTTCTCAAAACGCTATATCTACTCTTTTGTGTTATTCCTTCCTAGCTGCTCCTTGCCCATGTTGGATCGCATCCCACATTTAAGTTCCTCTATCATGGTCATGAATTTGATTCATGTTAACGAATTTCATTTTCCTATGTAACTCTTTATCATCATGGTTCACCCAGTTCAGGCCAACTTTCAGTCGATTCGGTCAGTTGAGTTATTGTTCGAGTCAGTCCAACTTTCAAACCATGAATATGAGGCCTGGATAACTATATGAGGATGTTATTAATGCTAAGTATATCTTGATATACAGATGATACCATCAGTTATACGACAATAAAGCATGAGCTATCAGAATATACATGAGGTATGCTAGTTTTAAAGAGAGAGCTAGTTGCCAGTGTTTTACGACTAGACTTAGGCCATTGTTGTGTTTAGTATCAATTTGAGTTTTTAGGGTTCTAGGAGTAAGTGTTTGGTCGGTTCGATTTGAATAGAACAAAACAGAATTTTTGAAATAATGTTTGGATACATGTTTTTCACATAAATCCGAGTTGAACTTTTAAGCAAAACAGAACCGAAACTAATCAAAAAAAGATGTCAGTTCGGTTTGTTAACAATGGAAACCAATATTGCATCTTCCTCTTCTTTGGTCATCTTTTCCATTCATCCTGATGTACAACTTCAAACTCCAGAAGCACCCATAGGGGGCACCTTGGGTAGAGATGGCAGTGAGGAGCTAGGGGAGAGTCAGAGGACGAGGGATGCAATTAGGATTTTGTATCTTTGGGCTTCAATTGTTCAGTCCATTTTGGTTCCGAGTTTGTTCCAAACTGAATCTACTGAAATCTCCAACGTGATGTTCCTGAAAATCAAACCAAAATTTGCAGAATCGATTCGGTTCAGTTCAGTTGGTTATGTTGGTCTGAACCAAAGTGTGCTCACCTTGAAGGGTATCTCTTTTATATACATCATAAAGATTTTGGACAACCAGATAGCCCCAGTGGGCCATATCTTGATCTAAGTTTTAGATTTTATGTGACTGAGATTAGGTTTTGGAGTCGATTTAGCTTTCTTGCATCTAATTTTGTTCGTAGGATCTACATTTGGCTTTGTATCAATTTTGACTTTTGACGGTATTGATCCGAGCTTTTATCAATATATACACTAGGTGCCCTACCTCACCTGCGAGTCATCAGACAACCAAATCATGCTTTGTGGCCAGATTTGGGCAATCCACATTACCCTTAGCTTTCATCCCAACTTTCCTGGACTTTCCTCCTCCTACCTTCCGAGAGTTTAACCCTAGGGTCACCACCACTTTTCCTTTGGCCACCCCCTCATCACGAGCTAACAGAAAATGCTAAGTAAATAGACATATAGGTGGAGAGAATGAACGGATATACCTATTATAATATTATGTCTTGTTAGATTGCATTTAAGCATAGAAATCATAACAATTAATTGATAGATGGCGGGGGCAAACGAGATGGATTGGAGAATTAGATTCTATTATCCCATTCAAGAAAAAGTTGATCATACTGATAAACAAGGAATGAGATGAGACTAGAATAGATAAAGTTTTTCACGAAAAAATTTAATTTATTTTTATAATATCAAATGAGGTGTCAAATTGTTCAATGTAAAATTTTTGGTAATAACACAATTGAATTAAAAATATATATATAATATATATATATATATATGAGGGCGAAGTTTTTGTGCTTCAGCACAAGCAACTTGCCTGTGTTGAAGTTTGGGGACAGTCGTTGGATCGCAATCCAACGGCTGTAATTCTTTCTCCCTCCCTCACCCTCCTCCTCTCCTCTCTTGTTTCTTGAGACCACCGGCCGGCGACCTCTGCCAGCCTCCCGCCGCCCCAAGACGAATTCCACCGCGGCCTTGCACCCATCGCCGCAGTCCCCCTCCCCCGCAGGCCGGGTTGAGCTCTGTCGCGGCCCCTACCCCGCCCCCACCCCATCCGGCCTCTGCCCTGTTTCCCCCGGCCCCTCCGCTCGTGTCAAACTTTACCCGGCGCCGTCTCCCGCGCCGAACCCCATTTCCCCCACCCGAGTGAGGGGAGCGGTGGCTGCGGCCTGGGGGGGAGAGACGCCCTGCCCCCGCCCTGTTCACCCCCCCTCCCCCCACCCACGCCACCCATTTTGCCCCTCCCCCGCTCGTCTCCCCCCTGCCCCCGCCCCCACTCGCAACCGCCACCCCCACCTTCAAGATCCCCCCACCCACCCCAGCTAGCGGCCGGCGGTGGGTGGGATGGATCCTGGCTTTAGGATCGAGTTAAGTTTTTATTATGAAAATTTTTTTAATTTATTTCATAATATTGACTTGAGTCAATATTAAGTTTTTATTTCATAATTTTGACTCGAGTAAGGATCGAGTCAATCCTGACTTGAATCAATATTAAAAATTAATTTAAAAAATAAAATAATTTCATAATAAAAACTTGACTTTGTCTTAACTTGAGTCAATATTATAAAATAAATTTTAAAAAAATAAAATAATTTCGTAATACAAATTTGACCCGATCCTGACTTTAGTTAATATTATGAATTAAATTTTAAAAAATAAAATAATTTCATAATAAAAACTTTACCCGATCTTAACTCGAGTCAATAATTTGACTACGATCCTAACCTATATTAAAATTATTTTTGTAATAAAAATAAAGTAATTTTTGTAATAATATTGACTCAAGTCTCGATCGAATCAAGTTATTATTACGACATTATTTTATTTTTTAAAATTTATTTTGTAATATTGACTCGAGTCTAGGATCGAGTAAAGTTTTTATTACAAAACTACCCTCCCCTGTTCTTTCCCCCCCCACCCCCCCCTCTGTTTTGCTGCTCCACCCCACCGCCGGCTGCCCGCTGCGGGTGGGTGGGGGATCTCGAAGGTGGGGGCGGCAGTTGAGAGTGGGGGCGGGGCGGGGGAGACCGAGGCAGGGGAGGGGGAGTGGGGGCGGCGGCGTTCTCCCCCCGGCCGCAGCCACTGCTCCCTCACTCGGGTGGGGGAATAGGGTGGCTTGGGGAGACGGCGCAGGGTAATTTGACACGGGCGGCGGGGGGCGGGGGCGGGAAATAGGGCAGAGGCCGAATGGGGCAGGGCGAGGGCGGGGGCGACGGTGGAGCTCGTCCCGGCCTGCAGGGGAGAGGGGGACTGCGGCGATGGGTGGGGGGTTGCGGTGGAGTTTGTCTTGGGGCGGCGAGAAGGCCGGCGGAGGTCGCCGGCCAGTGGTCTCGAAAAACAAGAGAGGGAGAGGAGGAGGGTGGGGGAGGGGAAGGAGTTACAACCGATCCAACGGCTGTCCCCAAACTTCAGCACAGGCAAGTTGCCTGTGCTGAAGCACATGACATATTTTTATTATATATATATATATATATATATATATATATATATATATATAAAGTTATTTGAGTGCTCCGCTCAACATTAGGAGGGGGACTGCAGCGGTGGGTGGGGGGCTACGGTGGAGTTCATCTTGGGGCGGCAGCAGTGGTCTCGAGAAAACAAGAGAGGAGAGGAGGAGGGTGGGGGGAGGGGGAAGGAGTTATAGCCAATCCAACGGCTGTCCCCAAACTTCAGCATAGGCAAGTTGCCTATGCTGAAGCACAAAAATATTTTTATGTATATATATATATATATATATATATATATTTGAGTCTCTGCTCAACATTAGGAGTGGTCGCCCCAACATCATAGGGGCTATGTCCAAAAATGTTTTTTAATATATAGTTTTTTAAAATTTTGAATTAGTTTAAACCCAAGTTATTTATATTATTGTAAAAAAATTAACACCCACATCTAAAATTATGTAAAGATTTACATCTCACTCAGTTTTACAAAAATAAATTAATTTTTTTCTTAAAAAGTTGGAGTATATCCGGTAACAGACCCCAAGGAATAGGTAAAAAGGAAGAAGAAAAAGGAGAGAAACCAGGGGGTGGTCAGCGCTCGCTACTCAGCAATGCAAAAGTAGAAAGCTACAAAGAGAGAAAACCAGAACGCAGTCAGCGCTCAGCGCTCAGCACTCAGCAATGCATTGCATTGAATGCCCTCACCAAACAAAGCAAGACTCCTTTAAATGCAAGCTTGTAGTTTAGCGTAGAAGTCAAACAGCTCGTGGGTTCGTTTTCTATTATGATCTCCGTGATCTGTCTTTTCTCTCTCTCATCGGTTGCCATTGGCAATTTGGCATTGCCAGATAAATAATTTAGCAGGGCATTCTGATTACGATCCACCACAGAAAGGCTTTATCTTGGGTGCTTGTTGATAACCTGTTCGAAGACGACATTACTACTCTATACGTCCATGTTGCAAAACGACTCATGATCTGCATCATTTTGCGTGTAAATGTGATTGGCAGATATGGGGGATCGGTCAGGATGAGAAAGTTAGAAGCCTAAGTTGACACTTCCATGCTACTGCATTGAATGGTGCAAGCTCTCTATGTATTTTACACTGGTTTCAAGTTTCTTTTTATCTTTTTTTTTAATTTATAATCTCGTAACTTGGAATAGGAATAGGTATCTGAATCCAAAAATCCAACCCAATTTACAGATTATATTCATTTTATTTATCATATTCGCTTAAAATCCAAACTACTAAAATAATATATATTAATATATATATAGATAAAAATAATAAAAATATATTATTTTAAATATTTTTAAAATATAATTTTATAAAATATTAAACATTCAAATTAAATACAAATTATCTTATCTATATATTTTTAAATATATTATACATTTAAAAAGCCTGAACCTGAATTCAAATCAAAATTGTTTTGTATCAGACAGAAAAAAGTCAAATTTAGATCGGATTTATATTTACCTTAGAATGAGAATTCAACATCATACTAGTGTTTCAAGTACTAATTTGTTTATTTTTTGTTCTTTAGTCGAATATATATATATATATACACCCATACCCAAAAAAATAAAAAGTTTTAGCTCTGGGATGTTGACTCCGGGATGTTGGTCCCTAACATATGATAACCTCGTAATAGTGGAGAGAAATTGTGGTTCACTTTTTTTGACCATTTTTTGGACAATCAAAAAGTCAACCTCAATGTACTTCGTGACTAAAGGAAAGTATGGGAGAGAAATTGTTTCCAAATAGAGTTCAGGACACTTTTAATCGTTTTATATTTAAATTTTATTATATGATATTTAAGTTTTCACACATTTTCCTCTCTAATCATTTTCCTTCCCTGATGATTATGGAATATGTTGACGTAGAGCTTGATAAGCTGCAATTAGATCTCGCATGCAGTAATTCCACCTTCACGATGGTTTTTTTAAATTTGAGTTTATTTTAGATTGATTGCTTCTCTAATTCAAAGTCTAACAGTAAATATAAGGCTGTAGACTCCATCAACAAAAAGAATATTGGTACTCATTGAATATTTTGTAATGGCAATTTCATATCATTTTATAATTAACGGCCGTAAGGCTCTGTACATATCTTGATTAAATCTTACCCAAAATAAATGAACATAATTTTTTTAAAAAAAATTATATTTTCGTGATTAATTTAGCAATTATATATATATATGTGTGTGTATACATTTTATATACTAATAATTGAACAGAAGAGGACAAAAAGTTTGCAATTGTCTAATTTCATATTTAATTATGAAATTTCGATGTGACTTAAGTGTTTTTGTCTTTTTTCCTTTTTGTTTTTGCCTTAGCCTCACCATGAACTTCTGCCAAATTTAAACAGAATAGATGGACATTTTCTTAAAGATATTTTTTACTTAGAAAGACATTCTCTTCCTGATTTAGTTCAAAGCATTGAATGGATTTCGAACTTAAATGGGGAATCTAGTGGTACAGCTAAACTCATAGCAGAGAAAGCATTACAATGTGGGACTACTTCCACTTCATTGATTAGCAATTCCTGATCATCGAAGATCATGACATGCTTGCTTTAATTTAGCAATTCCTACTATTGAATTTCATCTTTTTTCCCCCAAGAAAAAAATACCATTCTTCTGTTTCTGTACAAACTACCAAATGCTCTTGTTTCATTTTCTTCATTGCTTCTTTCACATATCATGCACAAGCACAAATCTTGATCTTAATTTCGGCAGGTTTCAATGGGCAAACCTGTTTTACCTGGTATCTTGTCCATGACTGGCCCTCCTATTATCATGCTTTGCACTAGTCAATATATTTTTACATAATGTATTGTACCGGCAGGTCCAACCAGGTTTTACCAGCTAACCCTCCACGATCTAAATTATTTAGATACTCAGTTTTCTTTAACCCGATATTTTCCCAAAAGATGATTTTTGGTTAAAAATAATGGTATTTAAACTGGTATTTACTTAAATATATATCATAAAAAATATTTTTAATATTTAATAATACATTTTATTTATAATTTTAAAATCTAGCTGAACCTAATTTGACCAGGTTAAACAAACTATTCTTGGTACTGATTATAAATCTTCAATATTTAAAACTTAGCTCACCATAACGAGTTAGGTATTGCAAATTTTTTAATTCCATTATGAAGCCTATACATATTTTGGTTTCAGCCTCAAAAAGCTTGTCCAAACAACAAATCACATCAATATTTGTATTTCATAGAGTAATTATATATATATATATATATGTATGTGTGTGTGTGTTTGAGAACATTATCTACATTCATTCTTATCCAACACTCTAAAATTGGGTTCCTAAATTCTCAATTTATCACCGTATCATTCCTCTCCTCAACGAAGATAATTCTTTACAGGTTTACATATGGAAATATTAAAGGAGAATTAATAGACTAGATATGCAATTGTGCGTACGCTGCCAATTAAAACTATCTGCCAAATTTATTTTTGTTCATGTGTCTGTCTAAGGAGCAAACTGGATCTGACCTTTTTTATTTTTAATACTAGACTCTGGCATGGTAGAAATATACATGACACACTCTTCAGTCAATTTTCTTATAAACTGTGTACTGGTCACCTGGGTAAAATTAGGTGATGAGATTTGACAGAGCCACAGAGAGAGAGAGAGAGAGAGAGAGAGAGAGAGAGAGAGAGAGAGAGAGAGAGAGAGAGAGAGAGAGAGAGAGAGAGAGAAAGAGAGAGAGGAGAGGGAACACCGCTGTACATTACGAGCAGAGATTTAATGAACGATCACTAACTCACAAAAAACTATAAACCCTATGAATGGTACCTTTTTATCGTCTTCTAATTTGCCGGTGATCTGATCATACCTCTGTCTGCATGGCCACTGCCTACGGATCCTTCCTCCTACTCAACTCAAAAGTCTACTTGCACCCATAAATACCAATCAATAGTGATCTCTAGATAGCTAGATCTTTGTTTCATACAATACCCATTTATATTTAGATGCATATATAGCTGTCTAGGATCATATGCCAAGAGATGCGTCGCTATTTCCATAGTATTCACTTGACTTTCCTTGTTTGAGAGTTCTGGGTTACACCATGGAGGGCAAGGGATCCAGAAGGGGACACTGGTCTATTGAGGAAGACAAGATTTTAATGGACTATATTAGCATTCATGGTACAGGGAGATGGAATAGAATTGCCAAGTCAACGGGTAAGAACAAAGTCTTATGGCAACTATTTGATCTTCCCATGCTTATGTAAAGTTTTATCTAGCTAGAGAAATTCAAAGTAGCCATGTGGCTGGTGACTATATATGTATGATCAACGTATGCGCTTACAGGGTTGAAGAGGTGTGGGAAGAGTTGCAGATTGAGATGGATGAATTATCTCTCCCCTAGCATTAAGAAGGTAGCTTTTCGGAGGAGGAAAATGATCTTATCATTCGACTTCACAAACTACTTGGAAACAGGTATATTTTTTATCCTTTTGCCTTCATTGATTTGATAATTTGTTAAGTGGTCAGTAGTCCAATTCTATCCTTCTATGTTCTGGAGTTGCATACTTGAGCTGTCTAAGCTCTGCTCAAGTATGCTTCTCTGCTTCAACTCCTACTTAATGATATTTCCGAGTTGGTGATCTAACTAAGAAATATTTATCTGTATGCAAGTATAATTCTAGATGACAATGATGCATGCACACATTTTATAGCCATATTTTATCGCATCAATATGGTTTAGACTGTGGTAGGTCATCATGGTTTACATATGATCAATGGCAGGTGGTCCTTGATCGCAGGCCGAGTTCCAGGGCGAACAGACAACCAAGTGAAAAATCATTGGAATACCCATTTGAGCAAAAGCCTCAAAGATCGTAAGACGACAACCAGCAAGAAAGATTTCTCACTCCCAATCCCAAGCTCACAAGATAGAAGTAGCCAAGCAGCCGGAGAAGAAGTGGAATCCAATGTCTGCCAAGAGGATGTAGCTCAAAAGCAGTCAGTTTCTGAAGGGGAAGCTCAATCTGGCTTGAATGGCTGTAGTAGTGAGGAAGAGATCATGTTGCAACAACAACAGATTTCAACAAATGATCATCATTTTGCAAATATGAGTGGTAGTCGTTCATTGAGCTCACTTTGGGTGGTAAACAACGAGCAAAGCTTGGATGATGCTTCTAGCTTGGTGGAGCTCTTTGAAGGCTTTCCTCTTGATATGATGTGGAATCATGATTTTTAGTTTGTTAAGTTAGTTAAACTCTGTAGGGGCTGCATATTATCATATGGATTATCAAGCACTTTTGTCATTTTGTATGAAAAAGAAAGAAAGAAAACCTGACTTTTCTCGCATTTTGTTTCTTTAGTTTGAAAGAATATTTGAAAAAGGAAATCTGTTTGAAAACTTTTCACAAACTATTTTTTTATAAAAATTATAAGGAAATGATGGAAAGCCGAAATGATGCTTTTACACCTTTCTTTTCTTTCAAGCCAAACACATACGGTAAATGATAGGATTTTTTTCTTTTCTTTTTCATTTTCTTTTTTCATCTTTTTCTTTTATTTCTCTTAAAATAATATATATATTGAACGGGTATATAGATGAACATGTTAACTCGTATTCGGATTTGACAACCCATATCCACCTTTCTCCTACCCTTGAATTCTGAAATCGGTCATGGTGGTTACCAGAACAGAAGGAGAGGATGAGAGGAGGTGGGTGAAGATTTTTAGCCAAAAACATGTGGAACCAAAAGGAAAGCTAGAGGGGCCATGAAATGTTATTAATAGTTAACCAATTTTGGGGGTTTTCTTAACAATAATCACATAGTAAAGCTGTGTGTGGGGGGGGGGCTCGTACACACAAAAAAAAATAAAACTGTGCTAAAAAAGAGAAAAGAAGAAGAGAAGAAAGAAGCAAAAAATGAAGAAGAAAAAGGAGGAGCCCCCTCGTCAGAGACTACCCTCCGATGATTCCCAAGCCCACCAGAGGAAAGGTAGAAGTGCCCCATCACCACCTAGTCGATAGCCACCTCCACTGAGACCTGCAGCCGCCAGAAAAATCCAACAGGTCCTGCTAAGAGTTGTGGCGCCCACCAAGTTGAAGAGTTGCAGACCATTTCTTGGCCGACCTAGGTCACATCTGGCCACTTCGCCGCCACAGTACACTCATGTCACTACCCCCAACGAGATAAAACTGAGACATGCTGCTAGAGGAGCCCTCTGTCACCTAGAAATAGCCAAGAAGTGGCCCACTAAGAAGAAAGGATCAGAAATCAGAAATGCGTCATCAAGTTTGAAGCCACCGTCTGGCCAGCCAAAGCTGCCTCCGGCCAAGTCACCAATTCCACTGGTCTCTCCTCAAAGCCGCGAACATAGCCAAACCAAGAATTTTTGCCTAGGAAGACCGTCGCTGGAGCAGCGTGACAACAGCAAGTGACCAACTTCTTGGAGTCCGCTCAGCCGATCACCACCACCGCAGGACAATCAGCTGCTGGCAACAGGTCACCCTTGTCACCGGCTACAAACCAAAGTCACCCTTGCCGCCGTCGGGCCTATTTGTTGTTGATTGTGTCTGTAAGTCTACTTGTGTCCACGACTAGAAGGAGTTGTCCCACGAACTAATCGTGAGCCAGATCGCATCCACGACCGGCCAAGACTCGGATTTCAACTGGCTCACCATGCACCACATGCAGATTGGCGTACACAGAGAGAAATGCAAGCCCACATATGCCACATGGTTTGGTCCAATATTTTATTTATTTTGAACCAACCCAAAAGGGTCTTATTGAATCCGTTATTACTCTGAAAATAATTTGAATGCCTTCCCAACATCAGATTGAGATGAAACTTGCTACCCCACTGTTTTTGGATGCTCAAGACATAGTGGTAAAGTAATCTTGAAGATTTAAAGACAAAAAAGGACAAACCAAAGCATTGGAATCAAAGTTATCACAGACAGATTAATTCAAAAGTGGCAAAATTCACTATTTTGTATAAAGAGTAAAATCAAAGAAGAAATGGTGAATTCGTGGTTATCAAGTGACCCTGAGTGACTTATGGATTTGAGTTCATTACGCAAAATTCCATGTGTCTTTCCTTTGTCGTGGCATTTTTATTTATATTTTACTCTTACAATTTCTTTGAGCGACAAGGGCGCCTTTGGTCCCACCGAACCCACTTATCGACTCAAAGCAAAGCGTGATCAGGGGAGCGGAAATCCCTAAGTTTGTTATTACTCCGAATATAATTTGAAAGCCTTCCCGACTTCAAATTGAGATAAAACTTGCTACCCACTGTTTTCAGATGCTATGGACATAGTGGCGAAGTTATCTTAAAGATTTGAAGACAAAAAAGGACGAACCAAGGCATTTGAGTCAAAGTTATCAAAGGCGGATCAATTCAAAAGCGGTAAAATTCACTATTTTATGTAAATGTAAAATCAAAGAATAAATAGTGAACTTGTGGTTATCAAACCACTGTGCATGACTTAGGGATTCGAGTTGAACCCTAAGGAACTACTTAAAATTCCTTGTATCTTTCCTCATTCACGACACTTTATTTTATTTTTTACTCACACAATTTCTTTACATGGTAAGGGTGCCTTTGGTCCCACTAAACTGATTTATCGACTCGAAGTGAAGAGTGATCGCATGGGTAGAAATCCCCACAACTGCTTCTCCCATGGGCTACCCGCCGCCGCCTCCTCCATCATCAGCACAGTAGGGGACCATCCCTATGGCTCCCCTAATTGCTCCTCTTCAGACTGGGATGGGCATTCATTACAGTGGGCCCCCCTGGAGCTAGTAGTAGGCAAACAGCAAGGGGTAGCATACCGGCAGTGGTAGTGTCGTCGTTACCACAGTTGGAGATAGGCGAGGGCTCAAACAGATATGCCGATGAAAGAGATGGTAGATTCTGCCAGTATGAACAATTTGTGAAAAATGGAGGGCATTTTTTCCAAGGGAAGCCAGATGCAGAAGAGGTTTTCTTATGGATTTCATCAGCGATTGGTTTGTTTAAGAGCATGACATGCCCGATGGAACAGCCGGTGAGGATCTATGCAGCCACAGTTGAGGAGGCATTAGTGGACATAACTGTCGTGACAAGATGACCAAGTTCGATGTGATCTTCGGGATAGATTAGATGTCCAAGCAGGGAGCTCTAATAGATTACCAGAAGAAGATGGTGACTTTTGACATGGAAGGCACCTTTTCTTTTTCCAGGGTCAGGGCAGAAACAGAGAGAAAGGCTGGATCTCCTATTAGAATACAGTGAGACAGTTGGACAAGGGTTAGGAGTTGTTAATGGCCACTTTGGTGTTCGCAGAACAGAATGGCTCAGGGGACAAGCCCAGTGTTGAGCTGATTTCAGTTGTCAAGGAGTTTGCAGATGTTTTTCAGATGAGATCACCGGATTGCCACCGAGGAGATAAGTCGAAATTGCGATAGATTTGATGCCAGGGACAGCCTCATCTCTAGAACACTATGTAGGATGACACCACTGGAACTCCTAGAGCTTAAGGAGCAATTGCAGACACTGTTGGATCAGGGTTTTATTTGACCGAGCGTGTCATCATGGGGAGCACCGGTGTTGTTTGTGAAAAAGAAGGATGGAAGCATCCGTTTATCACTGAGCCCCACATAATATCAACATCACATGGCCCACTAGCCTCATCATTGTGAGCAAATCACAGCAACACTTTAAAAACAAGTCAGCTTTCCCATGAGTCATTCTTGATCCTTACATCCCTCTGACTAAACGCATTAATAAACTAATGAAAAATTACCGGTCCAGTTAAAAAAAAATTACCTGTCCAGAAATAAATAATGAAAAATATTCCAAATTGGAAAATGGATAACTCATTATCCACGAAAAATTGAATAATAAATCAGAAACAACTTTTCTGCATCCACATTATAATAATAGTATGGCCAATAGGGTCTAATCATATACATGAATTCGAGTCTAGTCAACAACAACATGCCTGCAATATACATGAGTCAGAATTTAGTCAACGACAACAAACATGTAATATACATGAGTCAAAATCTAGTCGACAACAACATGCCCGCACTATGGCTAGTAGGGCCTATCTAATAATCACTGCAGAGTTACATGGTTCGGATACACTTAACGAAGAGCATGGACATGCCAAATATACACTGATAGAAAGTAATATAGCTGAGAATCATAAATATTAACTGCCAAACTAAGCACCACAAGTGGCTACCAAGAAAGTCCCTCAGTTGGTGTCACAATCCCATCAATGATGGGTGTGTAGAAAATTCGAAAATCATACATTAAGTATAAGACTTAGGAAGGGTCTAATAAATAGCAATAATATGACTTTTGAACTGGATCTCATTTTTTGAAATTCACATCAAGGGATCTCATCTTTTAAGTTTTATTAATCTAAAAAATCAATTAGATGGGCCTATATGTAGTGGGATACAATCAATTGCTACAAACTACATCTTACGATATAAAACAAAAAAGTGTAAAGCTTAGTAGCAAATCAAGCAGAAGGAATCCTAATGGACTTGTGACGCAAGCTCAACATCCTAGATCGGTGACCTCAACTTCGGACGGCCTAACAAATGCAATCACTACTCAACTCCTACTCTTGATGATATGCATGTGATGACATGAAGACAATCATATATGCAAAAAGATGACATGACATGCAAGGAGAGCAGGAAACATAAACACCAACATAACATCATCATTTCATACCGAGCACTATCATAACAATATAAGATTCTTCAAAAATAAATAAAGAGATACTGAGACTAAGATCTCGGTGCATTATATATAAAGTCGGGAATCAACCTACACATGAAACTAACGTAAAATATCAAAATACTTTGGAGACTCGGGGCAGTTTTACTTGCAATACATGCCATGTTAAATCACAATACGATTTCGATAAAATTATAAAAAATAACTTGAGATGTGGGTTTAATTAATTAGACTAACCCTGATGATAATTTCGCCATAGCGATGCTACCACTAGAGAACTAGAAAGATGTCAAATCAAACTCACACTAGACCTTTTACGATAAATAAGCCAATTATTATTATTTGGCTTAATATTTTCACATTGCCTTCCTTTTACACCCAATACAAGTTAAAATATTATTATTTTAATATTTAATTAATTAACCATTTTGGCATGAAAAAGGAGGTTGCATGAACAAGGCTAAAAATTATAAATATTTAATCTTTTCCTTGTTTTGCCTGTTATTAGCAGATTAGTTGGTAAAAATTATAACTTAACACCAAATCAAGTACTTTCTCACATTAAACAAATAAAAATAAAAAATTTATATAAAAATCAAAACTTAAATACTTTCCAAACAAAATCACAC
This sequence comes from Piper betle, assembly GCA_033002965.1. Taxonomy (NCBI): domain Eukaryota; kingdom Viridiplantae; phylum Streptophyta; class Magnoliopsida; order Piperales; family Piperaceae; genus Piper; species Piper betle. The sequence continues at coordinate 56,078 of JAURVB010013743.1, read as the reverse complement.
AAGATCTACAAGTAAACATGATGATAAATGGTTCTACATGTCTAAACAAGAGATTTACATGCAAACACCATGATCATGCCCAAAAATGAAAATGAAAAGAAGAGGGGAGGAGCATACCTCATGGAAAAGAAGAAACAGGGGAGAATAGGAGAAGGATAGGAGGAGGCTGAGGTGGATGAGGAGAAAAGGAGAGCAAAGGAAGGAGAAAGGGGCGGTAGCAGTAACCAAGGGGAAAGAGAGAGAGTGAGAGAGAGAGAGAGAGAGAGAGAGAGAGAGAAGAAGAAGAAGAAGAAGAGAAGAGAAAAGAGAGAAGGGGAGAAAAGGGTGAGGGGGAGGGCTTTCACCAGGCCTTGCCCGCACCCGAACCAGGCAGCCAAGGGAAAAAGTGAGAGAAAAAGGCAAGGAAACAAATGTGTAGGTCTGGCTAGCTATTAAGGCTCATCTAGGTCTACTAAGGTATGCTGAGAAATGCCATGCCAAGCAACTAAACTTATAAACTAATGCTAAACAAAAAGGAAACACCCACAAAGCACATGCGAACATGGCCCTATGCTACCAATCTACTAACAAAAGCTAAAAAAATGAAACAAATGAGAACACCACAAGCAAGCCTTAACTCCAAAACCCGATAACTACCTAAAGGCCCAAGCAACGACCACCAAAGCTAACAACGGAAGTAACACAAACCAATGAACAGACAATTGGTGCTCGACAAGAGCGAATACCGATAAACTGACTGCTCGATGGGAGAAGTAACCAATGCTCAAGCCCACAAAAAACAAAAAGAGACCTTCCTTGCACTGAACCTACAGTATGCTACTCAGATTGGGCCAACAATCAAACGTAAAACATTGGGCTGACGGGCCTGGTTTTACACAACGAGTGTCATTGATCCCAAAAAATAACTTTGTACAATACTAACAATTGAGTCCAATGACTCACAAAAAGTAAAAGAACAACACTCCATCAGAGGACACTTGCTAGGGTAAACTATACTCGTATTTTTCCCACTGCACATACGAAAACACATGAATAAAATGCACTCCATCCATACTCAGTATGTGTACCCATCCATATATAGTTACACTCACCAAACTTCCAAAGCAATCAGTCTCAAAGCTTAGAAGACAAAGACCATTACACCATGGTCATGACATGCCCCGCAGAATATGGTAATTGTATATTTCATTCCCCTCTAGGTTTGAAAATCTTAGAAGTAGAGATAAAAATGATATGCCCCTTAATCACATGGCTAGGCAAATGTGTTCACTTCCAAGGCCACACAACAAGACAAGGCAGAAAGAGACGAACTAACAACAATAGTCCTTGATCACAAAGTCGAGCTTCTTTCCCCTCACATCCCACAAAATTTGTAAAACATACATATACATAATAGACTTGGATAAGGAACCATATACATAGGCCTGAAGGCACCTTGAAGTGGATCTCAATCTTAGAGCCCAACTCAAGGTATCTCATCATTGAGGTTTATTAATCACAAAAAATAAAAATGACTAAGCGATCCGAATTAAGTGGCTTACGATATAACCACCACTTAATATATTTTTTAATATCAAATTAAATTAATAATAGAGTAGAATGGTGAAATAAGGCAAGTCTTTATGGACTTTCAATCCAGGCTCCAATGTCACTCTAGTAGCAAGCTCGAACTCCTACACCTGAAATGAACAAGAAACAAATAATGATAGGGCAAAACAAGATTACAGAGTCAACCCACTAAGTTGAGCCAAGTTGATTGACTGAGAAGATTGGATCGAGTCAAATGAGTTAGATCAAGTGATGACTTAGAGCATCCAAAAAAGGATAGCATTTTGGCATCGACAAATGACGATGTTTGTAACAACCTGACCCAAAGTGCAAACAAATGGGCCTAAGTCATTACCTGACCCAAAGTGCAAACTAATGGACCTAAGTCATTTTTTAAAAAGTGGTTAATCATGTTAAAGATCTATAGTCCATTCTCACTTATAAACATGATCTTATCCTAATAGGTATTAAATGTGGGACTAAGTTGAGGGATCTTACAATCCACCCACCTTAAAAAAATTTTCTCCGAAATTCCTACACTTGACCCGTTGCTAGCCTCAGCACATGTCCTTCTCTGACCCTTGACCGACAACCTTAGCCAACGTCCCTAGTCCAGCCCACCATCTAACACAGAACCTAATACCATTTGTAACGACCCACCTTAGCATAATGGCCTAAGCCATTTCTTTAAATATGGTTAACCAAGTTAAAGATCTATAGTCCATTCCCACTTATAAATAAGATCTTATCCCAATAGGTATTAGACGTAAGACAAGTTAAAGGATCTCATAATCCACCCACCTTAGGAAATTTTATCCCCAAGATTCCTACATTTGGCCCGTTACTAGCCTCAGCACACCCGTGACCAGTTGCCTAAAACTAATATCCTTAGTCCAGCCCACTATCTAGTATAGAACCAGGTTGCCCTGATACTATTTGTAACAACTTGACCCAAAGTGCAAACTAATGAGCATAAGTCATTTCTTCAAAAGTGGTTAACCAAGTTAAAGATCTATAGTCTATTACCATTTATAAACATGATTTATCCCAATAGGTATTAGATATAAGACTAAGTTGAGGGATCTCACAATGTCTATGATGATGGGGACAACAGTGATGATCGGGACAGTGGTCAATATTGGCACGACTGCATCTGGTTGAAAAATGGTTGAAACTCTGGCTAAGAGAGTAATTACCACTAGAAATTGATGACGTCACCAATGGCAAGAAGAACTGAATCGCACTGGTCACGAGGTCTGAAAGATGATCGGCAATGGAAGGCCAAAAAGACGGAAGGCCACAACAACTATACAATGCTCAAATGATCTTAGTGTTGGTTATCTAGTGAACTATGGCGAAGGCGAGGTGGCAGTGATGGTCTGATCAACAGCTGGTAGTTTCAGCCACACAAAGACTGCAATCAAGAGACCGAAAGGGTAGGACAACAGAAGATATGATATCGAGAAAATGGAAGGAAACAGAGGAAAATGGAGGGAGGAGGAAGGCAGGGGTATATAAACCCTAAAACCAATCAAGTATTGATGCATGGGATGTTGACCGGAACAGCTTGACATGAACATGCAATGGCATGTGGCACTCCCAGATGGCATGGACCCCACATGAAAAATTCATTGATGGGATCAAGGCAAGTGTTTGTCATAATTATTTGGCTACGTCAGCACTTTTTTTAAAAAAAACTTAAAAGTGTTGTTCATGTATGCATGGGATAACAGAGGAGGTGAAGATCTTTATTATTTACCCTTATTTACACTACACATGCATTTGGGCAATATTTAGGGGACGTATGTTAAAGGTGCACATTGGCCATTTTTCTTTATCTCGTCATACCCCTTTCCCAAGCCAACCTACATCTATAAATACCCACACGTCCCCCTTGATCAAACTCACAATGAGGAGTAGAGGGAGCCCCATTCCCTGGCGACTGCTAGAGCGCTGCCACTATTAGCCGAAGTTGTCGTCGATGGCTTGTGTAGCAAAGTGGGAGGTATAAATATCCTAGTCCAGTGGTCCAAAACCGAGGATGAAGATCCCACAGGAACACTACCACGATCTCACCAGACTCATCCCCAATGGTCAGACTGTAGAAGATTAAGATAACTTATATTTATTATTTTGCAGGTTCAGGGGGTCGACTTTCCGGCCAACCCTGGCCGTCCCAGACCAGTCCAAGACCATCGACATGAAAACCGAAGTGCTTCCTTGATGTCCAAGCCTTGCCCCTAAGCTATCAAAGCCTGAAGTTGCCGGAAAACCACCAAGAACTCCCTGCCTGAGAAGAAGAAGCAGCACCACGGCGATGCACCGTTGACTTTAAAGTCATCGTCCAGCCAAGTCCGGTGGCCTCCAACTAAGCCTCCACATCCAAAACTTTATCACACAGCCAGCTAGAAGATAAGATTAAGCCCCGAAAAAAGCCACGCAAGACCAAGCAATATACCCCTATCGTCGGAACTTTCCTGCAAAATCGCCGCCAACCGCCTCCGTTCCAGCAGTCGGACCACCACCATTTGACTCCCCTTGCCGAGGCCAACAGATCTAGGTTGTCACCAGACCTCGTCACTAACACGGTCACCAAAGCCGGAGCCGCAAACCCGCGGATGTTGCACTCATGCATACGGGTCGCGTCGGGCCGTTTGTCATGACTGAGTCTGCTACTCCTGACTGCACCCGACTGTCCGGAGACTTGACGTGACCTGGCTAAGACCCTCCTGCGTACTTGGCACACCTCACTCTGTGATCTGCCTAGATGAAGTGCACGCCCCTCTCCAGCCCTCTAATTGATCTGATTCAACTATATTCTGACACAAACCAATTCGAAGTCGGTCCGGTTCACTTCCTCTTCAAACCAGGGACAATCAGCCTTACCGGTACCCCATCATTTTTTGATGTTCTAGACGCAAAGGTGAGCCCCACTTTGAATCAATACATCAAAAGTGGCAAAAATCCACATTCATTGTAAATAGAAAAAATCATTAAATAGTAACGATTCACTGTGGATTGACTTGTAGACTTGTGGATTGATGTTGGACCAGGTGGAACCACGTAAAAATCTTATTCTGCCTCTTGTTTTTATATACTCTTGATATCAGTGACCAAGGTTCCTTAGGTCAACCCCATCTTGACTCACCCCGCCCCCGCACACAAGTGTTGCATCCTTTCATTGAGTGAAGGCAAGGCACAAAAATCCATGCAAAAGTAGCAAGAAAATCAAATCTATCCAAAAACATTAAAAATGACCAAAAAATCCAAATGAAGTGCAACAAGAGTCAAAATGATCACAATGAAAAGTGTGTCTATGAGTTTCCCATGCATGCTATGAGTTTCCTATGCATGCCGTAAAACACAGGTTTTACGATGGTTTTAGTTTCACTTAAGTCTCAACCCCAATTGACTCACTCATGTAGTCTTTCTCGTCGTGTGTGTATGTATGGTATGTTATGTATAATTTGCATCACCCGATTTGACACTATGCCATCCCAACTCTTATTTTGGTTTTTGTTATGTGGAGTCAAGTTAGGTTTAGATCGAGTCTTAAGTGAGTCTAGATTATTTGTTGTGTATTTGGAATCCATTTGGACAATCTTAACTCCCGTGGGATTTGTGGCACAGCTCTCGAGGTCACCCAAGCCGCCTTCAAGTGTGAACCTTAAGTGCGCGTGAATTGCTTCTAGTGCAAAGGCGCCCTCCTAGTGCCCTTGTACTAAAAAATTAAAGAAGTAGGGTTATTGTAACACCCCGTTTCGGCTCACCCGTGAACCGACCCGGAAATGTCACCGGCGACCGAACCGTTCGTTAATCTACTAGATTCGGTTAAGCCGACCAGGATCTACTCTCGGCGTCTCAAGATGAAGATGCAAATATGAAATGCATGAATGAGAACGATTGGGTTCTAACGCGGTCCTACATGCATGCTGTGATGTACAAGCAAAAACAAGACAAAATAATAAATGAGAAACCAAAAGAAAATATATAATATTTTATGAAAATACGATAACACATAATAATCTACCATGACATTAAATCATTATCTCATTCATTTTTACCCGAGCCGAGTCTGAACTCCAAGGCTCCCTACTCATTCATATTTATCAGTTCGTTTCATAACAAGTAATTCATCAAGACAAAAACATTGTAATAATCATCCACACAGCATTAAACAACCATCATTATACATTACACGCGGCAGGTACATGTGTGCGCGGTTCCGTGCTGCTCCTCCGCAGTCCCGACAGCTTTCATCGCTCGCATTCCTCACCTACATATATATAGAAAAACCGTCAGTAACGAGTGTTACCGGCCCGGAAAATAACTAATATCAATCTGGCACAGGAGAGCAAACTCTCCTGTTGAATCAAAACCATATACTTCCTCAAGAACTCTCATCAGGGCACATACGGGAGCCGTCGTCGTCGGGCCGTCGCCCTCGGGTCGACAGCGTCCCCCTATCTTTCTCATTCTCATACCTTGGCCATTTCTCTATTGCTTCTCGCATCAAATTTCATTCCTTACCGCCCTCTGCACCTTCCATATTACTCCTGGCCTTGAGCACAAAGGCCGAGCACTCTCAGGCAGTCGCCTTCAGTACCCTTTGAACCACAAGTCTAGACATGCGCTGCATTGCAGTACCCGTAAACCTCCACACTTCTCCGGGTTTGAGGAACTCAAAGGTGGAGTTGTCCGGATCCTTCGGGAACGAAGTGGGTTCTCCCCAGCTCCAGAGCCCGCTCTTCCGGGCACACGCCCTATCTGAAGACGTGGCCGCAAGTAACCCTCATTCCATCTCTCACCGAAAACGCGAAAACTATATATATATAGGCCTGGGTTGGGATTTATACAATAGGCCCGAAGGCAACTTGAGCTGGATCTGAAGTTCGAAAACAAACTCGAGGGATCTCATCCTCGAGGGTTATTAATCCGAAAAAGAACCGTTGGCTAAATGGCCCGAGTTAAGTGGGATCCGATAAAACGCCACTTAACTCGTCCTGCACATGATAAATCAAATAAACAATAGAGTAGTGTAAAAACAGAGAACGAGTCCTAAACGGACCTGGTAGAAGCTCCAAACGGGTCCACGCGCCTAGGCGGCGAGCTCCTACACCGTACCTACACAATCAAGCTAAAAACTAACGCCCGCATGATGAATCACATATCCTATACCATGCACGCACAATCAACACAATCACACATCAACCGTCACACATCAACCTATATCAATTCTAACAAGTCTACTTAGGTTAGTTTACATTAGATCATGATTATTACTTAATAACCCTAATTAGTTTCATAACTTCTATTTTTAACACCACACAATTCCACAAATTTCATATTTTATTCTAAATTAAATCCACATTTATATAAGTAATTACAATGCACAATTCATCAATCATAACATGCAAATTCTAATAATCAATACTTTCAAATAATTAAGTTAAAATAAATTATACCTCGCGTCGTCGAAAATCGGCGACGGCTAGGGTTTCCGTTTCGCGGCTCGAAACTCGAATTCGGCACCTAGCGGCGTCCGAAGTCCGATCAGATTGGACCGGGTGCGTTCGGCGGATGATCCGGCGAACTTCCCTCGAATCCAATTTTCCGGCGGTTCCGGCGGTTTTCCGGCGAGTATCGGCGGTTTTCCGGCGGATTCCGACGGTTTTCCGGCGACGATTCGGGACGGGGCAATCAAGGGGTCTATCGGCACCAGCTCGACGAGCTTGGTCCGATGGCGGTGTCAAACAGAGCAACCGAGGCCGCGATGGCCGTCGGCGGCGACGTTGAAAACGGGCGGCGGCGGCGGCGTTCTCCAATCGGGGCTCCGGCCGGCCTCGACGGCGGTCGGGATGGATGGGGGAAATGTCGGCGACGGCGAGGGGGTGGTCGTCGGCGTCACAGCGGCGGCGGAGCGGCCCGGACGGCGGCGAAATCAGGCCCGGAGTGGCGACGGCCGAAGCGGCTTCGCGGGGCGATTCCGGCGTCGTGGCGGCGCGACGGTGGCCGGAGTTGGTCGTGGCGGCACGGCGACGCACGGCGGGGCGGGGCGGCGTCGATCGGCGGCAGCCCGGCGTCGGCAGCGGCGGCGGCGGCGACCACAAGGGGCGGCGGCGGTGGATAGGGTTTTGGAAAAAAAGGGTCGGGAGGAAGAAGAAGTGTGTGCGATGGCATTTTCGTAAATAAGTATTGACTCGATTCCTACTCGAGTCAAAATAATAACTAGTTCGTAATAAATTCTAAAAAATCTAGAAAAATATGGAAAAATTCTATAAAATAAAACAAACACAATAACATCCAAATGACATGCTCTATAACTAATAACCCACCCGAATATCGTCAAACGCGTCCTAATTCGTTATTCGGCCTAAAACTATTCTTCGATCAAATAAAAATAACAATCAATACTGCATACCTCCATATACTTGATAACCCATTTTTTTCATCATCTTTCAGGCGTTATCATCATACACTTGAGCATACATGACCCTCATTGCTCATAACTCACAGCTGGCCTCAACCCAGCTCGCGGTCCATGAAGCTGACTCGACTCGAACCGACTGGTTCACTCCCGTAAAACTCTGACTCGAGTCACGGGTTTTACAGTTATAGTCCTAATGCCCTTGCACTTGGCTGGCACCATTGCGCCTAGGCCTACAATTGCATGTGGTTTAGTTCACCAAATTTGTGACTTGAACCCTCACTTTTTCATGGTTTGGTTTGGCAGAGGCCAATGCCCTTGATATGGCCTAGCACCCATGTATTAAGGTTATTTTCTAGTGGCTTATTAATTTGATGCATTTTTTCTGTTATTTAATTCATGTAGATCTTTATCTTAGGAGCATTTAGAACTTTCTTGTATCATGATTGGATGCGTATAAAAATAGTTATAATGTTTGCAAGGTGTATGTATAAGGATATGCATTATTTTGGTAGATATTTAATATCTCATGTTGTAGGTAACCTTTACATCTACAAATTTTATTTACAAGTTTTTATATGATTATATACGTATGACCATGTATGAGGGTCAAACTTGGTAGCTTTCCTGCTCATAGTGGTTTTGGTGCCCCTTGCCCTAATTTTTATACCTTATTTTAGGTTGTATTTGAATGCTATCATTTGTATGATTGCAAGCTAGGATGTTAGCTATTTCTTGGTAAACTACCAAGCTAAATTAACATCAGTAAGGGCTTAAAAAACCTCTAAATGTGTCGCATGCTTATGTGTTGGATATTTGTCATGCCATTGCTCTAAGATTGTGCTCCTTGGTGACCTTGATAAAAGAATTTATTAAAATCTGTAAAAATTATTTATGGACTCACTAAGTGACTGCTGGAAAAATGTAAATTTTAGGCTAAGTCAAAATCATTTATGTGGTTAGTTAATCAGGTTTTATGAAATATACATGAATATAGGGTGAAACCCTAGTTCGCAAGCTTTGGATTCAAAATCTCTTACCCAAGTCATTTAATGGAGAAATTGCATGAAATTTCACTTAGACTTTTAGATGTATCCTAGTAAAAACCCTAAAATTTGAGAGTCAATTGCTCTGTAGATCTTGTGTGCCCAAGGGCAGTAGGTCTAGCTAACTCCATAAATGACCTACCCAATGTCTTCCCATTCCGAGTCCACAGAGGCCCAAATCCTTTGAGTTTGGATGTAAATTATACCGGATTCAAGCAAACAATATTGGGTGATCCTAATCTTTTATGCTGACCCATTTAGATTCTCCAAGCTTATGAACAATGCTTAGAAAAATTGGTGTGCTACTAAGGGAAACTATTCCCAGCACCATAGCCTGACCTTAGTGGACTTTGTTTACCATGTTCGCCCATAGACCACTACTTGGTAATTTTTATACACCCTTAGAGCATCAGGGCCCACTAGTCCAAAGCCCGTCCAAAAAATCATCCAATTAAGCCCATTAGATTTAGTATGAGATTTTTCACTAAGTATATTTACAACCCTAAACCTTAATTAGTGTGATCTATTGAAGTTAAACAAGTAACTAAGCAAAATAAATAAGTTAATTGTCTCTTTATGTGTATGCATATGTTGAGGACTTGCCTCATTTTACGTGTCGATGTGATATGAGTATGATTTGGGTTCATCTCCTTGTTAGATTACATGGGGTGAGTTTAGTGAGTTAGTATGTGATGCTCAACTTATTCAGGTCCATAGGACTTCTTATGCTTCACCTTTGTTTGGGTTCATGAGTGAAGTTTAATCGATTTTTAAACATAGGACAATAATGACAACATTTTATTGGATCTTCTGATGTCACCCTATTTATTTGAATATTTTGCAGTTTAATAAAATTACAAGGATGAGATCCCTGTTAGTTTTCAAATGGAAGATCCTAGAAACTTATTATATAAGTCCCTACCTAAGCATATTATATAAGCACACGTTGTTTTGAGGATTTCACAAACAAGAGAATGAGTGGTACATGTTGTAAGAGTTACACTAGTACTCCTTTATACCCTAAAGTAATACAATATAAGTAGGGTTATGCAGTGTGCTTCTGAAAATCGTGGCACTAACCTAACCCTGTTTTGAGCCACCTTAATACCATGGCAAGTGATATATAAAGGATGTGAGGGCCTAAGTGCAAGTATATATGTATGTAAGTATTTAAGTCGGTTACTTGGTCCGACATTTTCTTTCTGATGTTGCCCATGTGAACCTAAGCTTACTTCCTTGTGTTGAATTTGGAAGCTTCATGATTTCCATGGGTGTTAAGATACTCATTTGCCAGTATTAATATATTAGTATTTTTTTGACTAGTAATCGAACTTGTTTGATTACTAATAGATCTCTTATATTTATGTAGGTGAGTGCACATGTCAATGGCTGATGTAGGTGGATGGATTGAGAGTTTTATGGTGGGGGATTGTACCATGTGTATGACTTGTCGTATATCAGACTTATGTATTTTGGGGGATTGTTATATATTTGGCATTCATGTATTATCAAGAATTATGGGTGTATGCATTGTATTATGATTTTGGTTGGTGCCCTAGACCTTATTATGATGCATGTGGACATGTGACATTCATGAATTATTAGGAATTACGGGTGTATGTGTTGTATTATGATTAAATTCAATGCCCTAGATCTTATTATGATGCATGTGGATGTGTTACATGTGATTCATGTGTTTTAGTATTATTTTATTAGTATTATTATATCCTTGAGTACACATAAACCATAAACCAATCCCAACATGGGTAAACCATCACAAAAACCCAGAATAAAAGGTTCTAGTTTTACAAATTATCCCTTTAAGTAGTTTGTCATTGACACTTAATGTTAAGCAGTACTAAAGATTCACTAATAAGTAAATTGTAACTACTATATGCATCAATTCTTAGAAAGTAACTAGTTATTAACTAAGTAACTAGTGAATGTGAGTTACCACGACCATTACATATTATTAATTTAGTATCGATGAATTTGATAAGTTATATTTCTCTTAGGAAAAAAGTAACTTAGGGTGAGCATATATATTTTTATTATCAAACTAGCCAAGTAGTTAGTACAATTAAGTAATATATTAAGTACCGGCAATATATACTTATATATAAGTAATTCTTGATGGTATAAAAATTTAACTTATTTGAACAACTTGACATTAAAGATATTGTACGAGACAAGTCGAGTTGAGTATTTTATCGAGCTAGAACATATCGAGTTTAAGTTTTAAACTAGGCTAAGTCAAACACTCTTTAATTTAAACTCTATTCATGGTTCAACAAGCTATCCAATTAAAGAAAAGTAATTAACGAAGATGAGTTCAAATTAAACTAAATCCAAATATGAATAACTCGTGAGTCAGCTCGGCTAGTTTACATCCCTTATACATTCACTATTTTGGTGCATCAAACTAAATCTTATGCTGAATGTTGGATGTAGTTATTAGATTCTTTTAATGATTGAGAGCATTAAACTAAATTCATACATGAATGAGATCTCAGCTTAGGGCAGAACTTTTATCAATTGTCTATAAATAAGACCACCATTATTTTAGGATTTTGACCATGAATTCTTCTCTATCTAAGAAATGAACTCTTAGTGAGAGCATCTTCGATTTTCTGTTGCAAGGTATGCAATTTACTACAATTGATTTAGATTTTAGTATCATTGTCATTAAGTTTTTGGAATTGTTAAAGACAATAACAATAACAATAATAATAATAATAATAATAATAGCAACAACACAACAAATAAAAGAAATTAGTGACAACTATAAAATGAACTCTTAGTGAGAGCATCTTCGATTTTCTGTTGCAAGGTATGCAATTTACTACAATTGATTTAGATTTTAGTATCATTGTCATTAAGTTTTTGGAATTGTTAAAGACAATAACAATAACAATAATAATAATAATAATAATAATAGCAACAACACAACAAATAAAAGAAATTAGTGACAACTATAAAATACATGGGGAAAATGAATTAAAACAAAAGCAGGACAAATAATTATGGTTATTAGGCTGTAACAATTATAATGACCAAAAAAGGGAATGGCCTCAGCTCATTTTTTTCATTATATGTAAAAATATATAAATTGAACTTAATATTACAAAGGAAAAACAAAACTAAACTAAAAATAATTAATGAGCACCAAGTGAAACAACTTCGACCTATACACATCTTGCAATAAATAACATTAGTATTCTTTTTCCAAGCCCGTCACTCCACCTTCTCTAACCCATATGAAAGGGACCCAAAATCCTAAATATAAATAGACCTAGGAAGGAACAATATATTTAATTCTTATTAAAAAAACTATTGAAAATTAAATTCTAATTAAAATAAGATATTTAGCCAATTACACTTTTATATGGCCATAAATATTCATTCAATTTACCGTTTTACAAAATGTTCCAAATTAAATAGGATAAAAATAGTAAAGACATTGTTCGCCTTATAATAAAAGTAGTTAAAAATTCATTTATTTTAATTAACAGGACTTTAAATATATATGATAATGATATAAAACTTTACCAGAACCGATTTATCAATTTGATCGAATGTTATTTATTATTTTATATATAACTATAAAACTCATTTTACCTCAATATTTATCTTAAATTTCTAATTGTTAAAGCATCAATTTGATGAATTCACTTAATTTAGATTATTTATTTTCTAATTTCATAATTTCTAATATATATTAACATAGTTTGGATGGTTGGATTATTTTATATTTTGTGAATGAGAAAGCATTTTAGTATTTTAACCAACTAAATAGAGATGGGTTAAGGACATAATTTTAAACCAATTTAACCATATTTTAACTATGATAAAATAATAGTAAACACTTGATTATGGTAAAATTAACTTGGTTAATGACTTGGTCATGGTAAAAAATTTTAAAATGGTAAATGGGTATGGCAATGCTAAACTGAGCCATCCCTATTTTTATTATGTATAAAAATTAACAAACTATTACAATAACAAAATATTTTCCCATTTATTTGAATTTTATAGTTATCTAAAATTATATTTTATCTCTAACATAACTCATGTATGGCGCCGCGAAAAAAAAACCAAAATTATGGATTCTTATTTAAACTAATAAGGTTCTAGAATTGGGTTCCATAACATCAAAGTTTTATCACGTAAATCACTTGTCGAAGGGATTTCAACAGAAAAAAAAAAGGAATTTGATGGGCATGAAGTGTGACAGATTGGACCCCACCTGTGTTCTTATCCATGGGTTGGGCGGTGGCTTTAGCCGTGCATGATCCCTCTCCAAGACGACTACCTTAGATATTTATGATATTCTGTCAATTCTGTCAATAGTATGTTGGAATGGCAAAACTTTCTGCCAAAGCAAGATGGCCAAAATGAAACAACGATATTGGATGATTCACGGATGAGCATGGGCTCACTTCTGCTATTTTATTGTCCTCGCGTTCTTATCTCATGCAATAGTCCAATCTTCCTCGGAAACTTGGACTGCTCTACGCGAGTCGATTAGTCTAGATTTGCTACCTTGGAAAAAAATTATGGGTATTGACCATCGTTTTCCTATCTCGTTTTATTACAGAACCGCAAATCATCTTGTCAATCAGGTTTCTCCCCACTCTTATGCTTTTATATTCATTGGATGTATTGTCTTGGAATTCACTGTTCTTCATTGTAACTTTGTGGGAAATCTGATTTAGGCAAAAGTATGCAGGGAGGAGAACATAAATGACCTGTACGCTGTTCTGAACCGATATGTAAGGTATGCTCTTTATAACTATTGTGCAGGATGCTGGTGTTAGTTTTAGCTATTGTTTTCTTGGTAGATGATAGTTTTGTTCAAGTAGCTGACAGAACTGGTAATCCGTGGATTTGCTCTAAAAGTAACTAACTATTTCTGTAGTTCATATGTATCATGGTATGTGTTATTCAATTATGCAAAATTTAATTTTTTGTCGGTAAAAGCAGCTAAAAATCATGTAGACAAGTATATCAATTGGGACAGTTAAATTAGTCGTTATTGTCGTAATCTATTCCCGCTAATGAAATATATTAGAGGAATTGTTTCATATCCAATAATCAGATGTAGTTTTTGGTCAGGCACGTATATAACCCTGCATATACCTTTGCTTTGGTCAAAGTTTGCTGCTATAAACTATGCAAATATGATGTCTATGTATAGATATATATAGTTCTTTGCTTAGCCATTATTATGTGATTCAGATGTTTGTTTTGCCTTTGATGGTGTATACATTTTCCCAATAGATGTCAGTTCTGATGATGATATTTTCTCCTCTAGTTCCATAACGACCATTGTATACTGTTTTGGAATGTTTTCGTCTTCCTGAAAATTTAAATTTCTTCTTCATATTCTGTTATCACAGTCTAGTGTCTAGAGATATACCTAAGCATCCAATGTACTCCTCTTATGCAGCAGAGGATAAGCTTCACCACACTAAGGTGCGCATTTGTTATTTGAATCTATGCATAATCAGTTTCATGCCATCGAAGGTCGTATTTCCGATTACAGTGATGTTCCCTTGTAGTTTTTTCCTTCATTTCAAAAATCTCTTATGCACTTTTGCATGCAATTGATTGATTCCTGTGTATTTTTTGAACATAGACATTGAAAAATTTCCTCAAAGAAATGGAAATATTGAAGGTAGCACTCAAAAGTTATGCTGTCACGAGTAGAAAGTTGCAGAAGTCTCATTCAAATTCAGATAGAAAATCACAACTGCTTTCAGTCCAATCTGCTTCTACAGGCAAGGTATCCCGCTTACTTTTGTTGAGCTGCCTGATCTGGATATGCATGATTTCAAACAAACTTAAACCAGGAAGCTCATTGCATATAGGTCAGTGGTGAAAGTGTACCTGGTTTTGACAGTTCAAGGTACCAGCTTCTGTTTTTGTTTTGTCTTCATTTTTTTTTTGGGCTATTCCTTATTGGAATTCTTTTCTGATTGTTGCTTCTTCTTTTTTCACTCAACTATTTTCTCATTAACCAGACAGGACTCTTTGGCTCAATACCCGTCTCTGAAAGAAAATGATGACATATGCTTTGCTGGTGTTGAGGACAGTGATTTTCTATCAATCAATGCATATGGTGATGTAATTGATTCTGTGAAACCTAGGGGCTGTGACATTACTTCATGGCCTTCAGCTGCTGTATCCTACATAGAGAGTGTCCCAGTCCATGAGGCTCAGATTTCACACATAAATTTTGGCAGTAAAAGCAGTGAGCCTTTTTCAGATGCAGATGAAGGTTCACCATCCAAAATCTCTAGCAATATACACATTGTAAGTATCTGATACAGTTAATCCTTTTTTCTACAGTATTTTATAGGAAATCTGGTGTCAAGAAGGGCATCCGAGCATCAATAGTTTGCCATTTGTAATCACATGGATCCAAGTTCCGAATTGTTGATCTTATCAAGTGGAAGAAGGGAAATGTTTTTTATTGCACAGAAAATTCAGTTGGTGAATTCAGGGAATTATGTGGTTTGTAACTCCTATTCACCATGCCCAGTAAAATGGCTTGGGGGAAATACACAATCATAAGTGATACTTGGTGAACCCTATACTGAAATTAAGATCTGTGATGAATTTGTTATTCTTGTGTAGATTTGAAATTTGTAGTCATGGCAAATGGGACTTTGTACTTTGTGCATCCTTTTCTTTACTACCATTTTTCTCAGAACTCCTTTGTAGCTTATATTTTGTTTCTTTTTGCAATTTTGTTAACTAATGTTATTTTCAGTCTGTTAGATTGATGGACGACTTTCTAGAAGTTGCTAGAAGTAACACCGAAAAAATTTGGAAACTTGCGGTGTACTTGGTGCATGCCTGGTATGTTAGAATTGCTTGATGTGGTTATTAACTTATTAGCATTTTTTTCTTTGTTATCGTTTTAGTTGACATTGGATTATTTGTTGGTCATTTATATTATGTGCTAGCAGAAAAAGGGTACATATTATGTGACTACTCTTATTATTCCTAAGCAGGAATCGACTTCTGACTCTGTAAGATAACATGCTCAACTTATGCATCTGAGATCTTTACAGTTGCAATCACTAGTTTGCGGCTAGATAAGTAGTATTTGAACAAATTTCTCAAATTAACAGTGTCAAACATTGAAAGAGGAGGAGATCTATGCTATTCAGGACGACCAAAGCCTTTTCCCTGTTGGATGGATTCATGTAAGACCACCTTTTATAATTGTAGTTATTATTTAAAGTCAAAATTATATGATATATTCTATGGTTCCGCACCCTTATTGCTGGTGCTACTTTTGTTTATTGTTTTGATCTATATGTCTTGCAAGCAGCATGTTTCACTGTTTTGAACGGGCTTTTCAGCAAGTTTTAATGTATTTTTATCATGTCTTTGTTTGGACAATTCTTGCTTGATGTATGGTCATCTCCTTATATGTTCCTTGCTTTTCTGTTCCATTTTCAGACACACCCATCTCAATCTTGCTTCATGTCATCCATTGATCTACATACTCACTATTCATATCAGGTAAACTAAATTTTTTCTCCAATCTGTGATTTAGGCCTTAAATGTGATCCTATGGCGTGAGTAAAAAATGAATGTAATCTTAGTTCATAAACGAAATCCTTAATTTAATAGCATACTTCAAATCTTCTTGGTACACAATATTTTGCTTGAACTGCAAATCAACATTGATCTAGGGTAGACTGCTACTGAATGCGTCTCTTGGGAGGTTCCAGTTTTCAGAATTGAATTTCTTCAAATATCAAAGGATGGATGGATGAACTGTTCTTAATGCTATATTGTCTATCATGGGATTATCTTCGAACATTACTAATTAGCAATTTTCAGGTAATGTTACCTGAGGCCGTTGCGATAGTTGTTGCTCCGTCTGATGAATCAAGGTATGCTTCTTCTTTTGCGATGTCAACCATCATCTTCAAGAGATTACTCTAGAAAATTAGGCTGATTTAGCCTCAAGGACAGAGCTAAATTAACTTTGCGCATCATTGAATATGTGAAGCAGTGGGGTAATTACAATTGCTTGTTGATATCCACTTTCGAAATCATTTTTTCAGGAAATTTGGAATATTTCGGCTGTCAGACCCTAGTGGAATCACTGTTCTTAGAGGGTGCGAAGAGAGTGGTTTTCATCCTCACACAGAGCCATCCAGTGGGAGTCCTATTTATGTGGATTGTAACAATGTGTACATGAATTCTAATCTGAGATTTGAGGTGATAGATCTCAGGTGAAGTTTGTTTTGGCAGTAATGGGCAGGCTTTTCTCTTGGTTGGACTATGTATCTGGAAATAAACACCAACCAATTAGTAGAAATCAATATCACTGCTGGAGAGATTCCTTTTGACGTCTTGTTGTACAAAGAGGAACAATCTGTCAACATTTGGTGAAGATGTTTATGACATTTAGTATAGATTGTATCAGTAATGAATCATATTTCAATCTGATGTGGGCATGTATACATTCGTAAGCTTCCAACTTTTTTATATAATTAGTTTATATTTATGAGAAATTTATATGTATTGTAACAGAACAATAAATTTGATGCTTGATATATGTTGATTGATTGTCATGTCAGACATTAACCAATTTGAATGGCCTTCAATGGCTAATCGATATTTTTGATGTGACATTCTTTCTTGGTACTCCAAAAATCTACTTCCACACGACATTCACTCTTATGACTTATCGCTTATTGATTGCTGACTTTAGACACCTTGTCTCGCTCATATCGTTTATACTTACTGTTGCTAAATATAGACACCTTGTTCAAAAATGTCCGACGCATTAATTTAGTCTAATTTAAAGAACTTACAAAACAACCACCATTTCAACTTTTCGTTTTTCTTCCATCTTATGCCAAAATATTGAGGACTTGGATTCTATTTAGCACACGCCGTGATGAGTGCACTCTGCACCTTGCATCCATCATGCATCCATTGCGTGCTGTGTGACACAATTAGGCTCTTGTAATTCTTACCCCCGGCCTGATCATTCACTGGCTTCATCACCTACGCCTGCCATCACACGTGCCAAAATGTAAAATTTTTTAATGCAAACCATAACATAACAAGGATCAATATCTTTTCAAATAACTTCGATTTACTTGCATTTTGCACCCCTTCTTTTGGTTCTGCACATGTTTTTCACACTACACTCGCTCACCAATACGAGTTGAGGATTATTGAAAATTTAGTATCTTGGAGATGCATGCTTGTGCAAATTCAATTTCTTTTACTTCTGCACATGTTTCTCACGCGACACTCGCTCACCAATATGAGGATTATTGAAATTTTCGTATCTTGAGATAAATGTTTGTGCAAATTTCAAATCATTAAATTTGTACAAGAAAATAATAGACGGTAGTTTTGCGGAGCATAAAAAAACATCATATAACCTTTTTAATGGCATAAACGTACTGGGGTTTGCCCGCCCACTTCCGTTAATCTAAATTGTTTGTCTAAGTTTCTCGTCTTCCGTCTAATTTTATGTTTGAAATTATTGTTCTTCTAATAATTTCTTTTGGGTTAATGAAATATACATCGGGCTTAGACACCAAGAAAAAATAATGAAATAATACACAATAAGATTTTGGGCCACTATGGGCCTCACCCGGTTATTGTGATGGGTTTGAAAAGAAGCCCATTATTCCAGGACGGTAAGGAAGAAATGACCGCCGTCGATCGTCCACCTTAGTGGGCCGACTCCTCAAATACATTTCGTGGGCCGGAAACTGGGCCCATTACCTTTTCTTCTTCGGCCCATTATGCGAGTTTACGTTTTTGCCCTTGGACTTCTCCGGCTGCCGCTTTGCCGTCGCCGTCACCGTCGCCGGCGCCGGCGCTGAAGAACACGAACGCGTCCTTCCCGTCGCTGCTGCTGCGGTGGAGGAGGTCCCGCAGACGCCACCGCCTCGACGACGACCCCGTCGACCTGCTCTTCTTGCACTGCCCTGGCGGCGGGGGCACCGCCGGCGACCGCGGCGTCCACACCCGGTACGGCGTTACCCGTCTCCGCCTTGATCGGACGATGGAGGAGGCCGGATCGGCGCCTCGGCGACCGAGAGCTTGCGGAGTGGGAGCATGATGGAGCCGGATTTTTCGGCGGAGACGGAAGCGGCGCCGCTGTCGTCGTCGTCGAGCAAGGAGCGTTCGAAGACGGGGAAGGCCGGGCGGATCTGGCCGTTGAGAAGAGCTCGTCGGCGGCGATCTCGGCGGTGTCGGGATCCCTTCGCACAAACGCGAACTCGAAATCGCCGTCGTCGTCGGAATCCTCATAGGGGCAGCCGTCTTCATCGTCTTCCTCGTCGGTGTCGGCCACCACCAACTTCTTCAACTCATCCTCGGGAATGGCGGGATTCGGCTCCGGCCGGCCTCTTCCGGAATAAAGGAGGTGATCATCGTCGAGGCCAGAGGAGTGGCGGGCGTCGCCGAGCTCGAGGATGACGCGGGCGGCGATCTGGTGGAGGCAGTTGCCGGAGGTATAGGCGTTAAAGCTGGGAGGGGAGACGGTGAGTGGAGTTGGAGGACTATCGTGAGTAGCAGTAGAGGAAGAAGAAGCAGCGGATGATGCTTTTGTTTTTGTTTTGGAAGCATCATTCATACTATCTTCGATCCTTTCAACCAGGTGGGAAGAAGATGGAGGAGGAGGCTATTATCATTTTTACGCATATATATAGTGGAGGGTGGGGGGTGGGGGGTGGAGGGTGGAGGGTGGAGGGTGGAGTGTGGAGGAAGGAGAGGGGTTTATATGGAGGTGGATAAATTATTATCAGCCGGCGGGGTGCTACTATCAAGTTGTCAATGGCGTTGAAAATTGGTGAAGGGCAAGGATACCTAATTGTCCCTGTGAGGAAGAAGAGGAGTGGGCGGCGTCCAACTTGCGTTTTGAGCTGTCGTAGCTAAAACAACTCATTTAATTTTGTTCGGAAAAACACTCACTATATTTAATATAGTGTTGACGTCATTTTTGGCCGGTCAAGTGTGATTATTATGGATTAATTGATTGATTAATATACTTTCACAGATCATCATCCTAGGGTTGTTCCTAGCAAAATGTAAAAATTCGATTCTATGTTTTTTACATGGTTTCCTATTCTACAAGTGTCTTGTCAATTTGAAGTTCGACGTCGTTATTCTGAGTTTTATGTTTGATTTGACTCCATCGTTAAGTTTGATAAAGTTTCAATTTAAGACTTGAATCGAATTCAAATGGCAAAAATTGAGCTTGTGCTTGCTCCAATCGGAATTTTCACAGATTATATTAAAATATTAAATTGTTGATATTTAAATTAGATTTTACTCAAAGCAAATTGAATTGGGCCACTGTGCGCTCGTAACTATTTATAAAAAATATGTAAATAAAAATAATGCATTCTTATGTGCTAAAAATCTCTAAAACTACTCTCACATCTAATGCTTATTTAGAAAAAATATTCTAGTATATAAATGAAAAAGTATGGATGGCTTTTTAATTTAAATTAATTATCTTGGATATCTTATTTAGGCTCAATTTACATTTGGCTGTACAAATTATCACTACAAATTAAAACAAAAAACCGTGTATAAATATAAGAACTACAAATTCTCACGGGATGCATAGGGTATGTTTAAAACTAATTAATAATATATCTTAAGAATATATAAAATTAATTTTAAAGTTATTTGATATTTTTTAAAAATAAAAATAATGAATATTTATTTATACTTAACAAAAAAATATTCTTATACATAAATATCAAAAAATTAATTTCAATAAGTAAAAATTTTAATGACTAAATAGAATTTATTTTAAAGATTTTTAATTTGATTAGAATTATATTATTTAATAATTCCTAAATTAAGTAAAATTACAATCTAATGCTTTCCTAATAATAAACAATAATAAACATGATTTAAAATTAAGTAAGTATTAGGGATCCATAAAATTACTTTGGGACCATAATCAACCACGATGTAAAAAAGGTAGAACCACATGGAAGGGAAAAAAAGACAGAAAACCAAGCATTTGAATGTAAAAGGGGTTAGATATGTATATTCTATTTTCAAAAATAAAATATTTCTGTGCTGTGTTCTTCTAGACGCGCTTTCACTTTGCACAGCTTAAAATAAAATAATAAGAAATCCCGATACTTGCGATGCGGTTTAACGCCAACTCAAATATATAATAACAATCAAAATACAAAACTTTTATATAAAATCTTTTATTTCTAGAAACCCACCACTTTGCATGTGAGACAAAAAATACGCCAATATATTGTGGTTGTGTAACTTGTGCTACTTTTTTATTGTCATTATTGCGATATATTGACGGAGGAACGGGAGATAGCCAATATTGAAATTAGGTGATAACATACGTGAAACCAGATGTTTGATTATTTGTTCTCCTTTCTTCTCAGATATTGGCAACACGCCTATCACGACCATTAAATTAATTATATATATATATATATAATTAATAATATAAAAAGAAAATGGTCTTTGGTCATAAGGGGAGTCTATGCTTTTTAGAAATTTTTTCTTGAATTTAAAAAATTTTAGATGAAAAGCAATCTTGATCGTTAGATTAATATAATGGCTTAGATTATATCTTTACTATTTCTATTTTAACTATAATTATATATTATGTTTCTTATCATGATCATTAGATTGTTATAACGGTTAAGATTAGATCTATAAGATTCTTAATTTAACTATAACTATGAGTTATTTTTTACTTTAACTATAATAAATTAAAATAATTAAGATAATTTTAATTTTATATAGAATATATTATATTATACATGATTTTCTCCGGCATACCTTTTCTCTTGTGTGGCATTCCTATCAAGCTTCCTTTCTTTATTAAAAAAACAATTAAGAAAATTATACTAAATTATAAAATATCTGATAACTCCTATGATTAATTAGTTGTTAATTCTAGAATTGTGTTAAAAATTTAAAATTTTTCAAAATATTAAGAATTTTGAAAAATTGTTATAATATATTATACATGTTTTTAGGAGTTTTAAATTAATAAAGAAATTAATTTAATGAAATTTTCATTAAAAACTACTTAGTGAAAGTCGGCCTTGCATCTTAATAGACTATAAAATTGGATAACTAATTGATGAAAAAGTATGCTTTTTATTTTGAGTTACCATATTTAAAATAATTATATATGGAGTCCACACAACGCATAGGTTATCATGCTAATTTAATAATATAAAGAAAAGTGAATTTCTTTCACGTTGTGAGTCCATAATATTTCGAGATTTTTGAATTTAGAGATTTTTAGAGGGAATGTAATCTGACCGTAAATTATTATAATGGTTGAGATTAAATTTACAATATTCCTAATCTAACTACAACTATGAATTATGTATCATATCATAACCCTTAAATTATTATAATGGACAAATTGGATCTATAATATTTTTAATTTAATTATAATTATAAATTACAAATTTATCACTTTTATATATTGTCCTAATACAGGTCTTAAGAATACCTTATTGTCTATAAATTAACCAATCAAGGACAATTCTTTCATAATGATAACATAGGATTTCCTCCACTAAATTTACTTTTTTTTTCATTTTCTCGCACTTTCTAATCATCTTTTCCTCTCTTATCTCATTCCCCCTCCCATCTCTATTATAGCAACTTAGATTATATTTATAAGATTCTTGTGAATTATAACTATAACTATAACTGCCAATTATGATTCTTATCATGATCGTTAAATTATTATAACTATGAATTATATCTCTTATTTTACATATAGCACATTAAGATAATATTATATTTTTGTAGATGACTTAAATTTAATTTTATAGGGAAGATATTATATTATACATGATTTTTTTATATCATGCATTATCTCTTGCATTTGTGTTCCTGTGCTAATTTCTCTTCCAAACAAGCAAAATTAGTTTAAAAAAACAATTAACCAAATCGAGTCAAAATAAATTATACGTGAATTAAAAAAATATGATAAAGAAATTTTTGTGAGAAACAACTTATTGGAAGTCAGACCAACACATTCTTAATATTTTTACCATGAGTTTCATATTTAAATTTCATAAAATTTTATTTAAAAAAAACTAAATAGAGTCAAAATAAACTATATGTGAAGACCACGTAATAAAACCATCTATTAGATTATTATAATGGTTGAGATTAGATCTATAACTTTTCCAATTTAATTATAACTATGATTTACGTCTCTTATTTTTACTATAACACATTAAAATAATACTATATTTTCAATTATATATATATATATATATATATATATATATATATATATATATATAGACACACACACACGAACATCATGCATATTGACTTCAAAATTACTTTCACTCATTGTTTTTTTTATCTTTCATTTTGTTTGTACAAAAAGGAAGTGTGAGTTCCTTCATTTGTTTAGCACCCATAATAACCAATAATCAATCATGAATTTCATAATGTGTTAAAATAATTATTACTTCTATAATGAATTATATTCTATAATTTTATTGTTACATGAAGTGTTTTTTTAATTCACTAAGATTTCATGAAGTATAGTTTTAGGATTTTCCTCCTGTAAATTTAACTAATTTTGTATCTTTTTTTATTAAAATATTATTTATTTAATCTTTATTTTATTTAATTTTTCTTGTAGGTCGTTTCATATACATTCTTGAATTTTTATAGAAAAGATAATTTATTTATCACTATCATATAGATTGTAATAAAAAAAATTTAATGTAATAAAATTTTCATAAAAATATGTTTGGTAGAAGTCACTTACATCTTAACACATCCAAAATAATAAATTACTAATTAATAAAAAAATATCCAATTTGATTTGACTCAATGGCTTGCCAAGTTAAACTCTATGACAGACTCCATACTAACTTATTTTATAATTAACTCCCTGAGTTAAGTTTAAAAAGTTAATAAAAGATATTACCTTTTTTTATATTAGCTAAATCAATATTTTTAAGTAATGTAAACTATATATATATATATATATATATATATATATATATATATATAGGAGAAAAGAAACATGTGCTGCAGTTTGATTCTAGCCGTTGGATCGCAATCCAACGGCTGGAAAATAAACTCCAACCCCCCATCCTCCTTCTTCCCCCACATTTGCCACCTTGATCCTGCCCCTCTATTTTGCCCTACCACCTTGGGTCACTTAGGTCGCCGTGGACGTGCCATCCAGGCTTAGGGAATAGTCGGGAAGGGCGGGAAGAGGCGTTGTCGAAGGTCGTTGGTGGGCGGCAGTGGGTGATCAGGAAGGAAAATAGGAAGAAAAGGGTAGGGAGATGGGGAAGGAAGGAGGTGATGGAAGGCGGCGACAACACTGACGAGGCGGCATCGATGGCTGGCAGCGAGGTGGCCGGCGGTGTGAAAATAGAGGGGGGAGGATAGGGTGATGGCAATTTTGTAATAAAAGCTTGACTCGGTCCCGATTCGAGTCTACGAAATATATATATATATATAATAATAATAATAATAATAATAATAATAATTTCGTAATAAAAACTTGGACTCGGTCCCGACTTGAGTCAATATTATGAAATAGATCCCGAAAAATATAAAAATATATAGTAAATTACCATAAAATAAAATAATCGAGTTATAATGGATTATTTTATTTTAAAATGGTAATTTTAACGACTATTTTTTCATATTTTTTACAGAAGTATTTCAGTAATATAGACTTAAGTAGGGAAATGAGTCAAATTTTTTATTACAAGAATTCATCATTGTTTCAATTTTTTCACTAACCTGTTTTCTCCCCCACCTACTCGTATGACTCTGCTATTGTTTCACTCACTCATGGCCGGCGACTCTCGCAGCCGTAGTCACCGTGCACCGAGGTACGGGTCGTGGTGGCGTAGCAAAAATAGAGTCATCGGTCGGTGAGGGAGAAAATAGGGTTGGTGAAGAAAAATGAAACAATGACAATTTTGTAATAAAAGCTTAAATCGCCCTCGACTTGAGTCAATATTATGAAATACATCTTAAAAAATATGAAACAAATAGAGTAAAATACCATAAAATAAAATAATCCATTAGAACTAGATTATTTTATTTTATGGTAATTGATTGTATTTTTTTAATATTTTTAGGATCTATTTTGTAATATTAATTTGAGTCAGGACCAAGTTAAGTTTTTATGAAACTACTCTGCCCGTTTCCTTCTCCCCTGTTTTGCCACACCGATGACTCCGTTTTCCCAGCCTTGTTTTGCCACGCCACCCGACGGCTAGCGACCTTGGCACCAGCTGCTCGTTGCCAGCTAGTGATGTCGTCGGCCAGTGCTATTACCGCCTCGCCACCGCCTCCCTTCCTTCCCTTTCTCCCTACTGTTTTCCTTCCCGGCCACTGCACTGCCGCCCACCTTTGCACGTATTGCAGCCGGCCACCAACCACGGCAACGACCATCCCTAGCCTTTTCCCCTCCCTTCCCGACTCTTTCCCAGGTGACCCAAGGTGGTGCGGGAAAACCAAGGGGGGTGGATTGAATCCAACAGCTGGAAAAATGCAGCAGAGCCAAGATGGTTGTGCTGCATTACAGCAAACTGGCCCTTATATATATATATATATATATATATATATATATATATATCAATTTCAAGTGTCAAAATAGTAATATATACTAATTTTATATAATTTGTTATTATATAATTAAAAACTTAATATAAATAACTCTGAATCAGTTTGGAATTAACTATACTCTATAACATGCCGAATCGAGATGAGTTTCAAGTTTCTAAACTATGATCTTTGGTCCATTCTTTTTTGTCTTTTATTCTTATGATTAGATTGGAAGTCTCGTATTTTTAGGGTTTGTTTGGGTTGTATAAAAATGGTTTAAGTGTAAAAATAATTTTATAAGAACTAGAAATACAATGAAATCAAATAACATAAAAATTATAAAGATTTCCTTCATATGTTTGAATAGTAGAAAAAAAATATCTTTCCCTAAAATTTCCTTTAATTTCTTTTATTTTCCATAAGAAAAAATTATTTTGTAAAATTTTTATATAAACTTGCTTTGGGTAAAAATGCTATTTTTTACTAAATTTCTGGACATTCAAATGTAAGGAAATTTTGATCTCCATATTTTACATTTCGTTCGTGTAATGATTTCAGAACAACCAAACATACCTAAAATTATGATTGCAGGTTCAGAATAGTTTAAGGCGGTATTAATTATAAGATGTCGGTATTAATTATAAGATGTTCCTCACCTGATAAGCTGCTAATTAATCGACCCATCAAATAAAAATGGTTCAATTAATTTAGAAACGTACATTCACTTAGTTTGGAAGGTTAAATGTTTATGGGAACTAGGAATTTTTTTTTCATATATGGGAACAAGTCCTTGGAACATGGTTACGGTCAGTTGCAATCCAATTAAATTGGTGTTTGGCTAGACTAAAGAAACACAGGTGTATATTTATTGGTCTAGCATAGTTGGTGGATCAGTTGTTAGTTTATTGGTATTTTTTATTATAAAGCAAAATCATGTGTGATAGTGAGAGTACAGCTTTTAAAGATTTTTTAATTTTGTGGATCACATAGTTGAAGTGTTTCCCCATCATTAAGCTTATGGTCTTACATATCATCTGTGAGTCTGACTAAAAAAGTACTTGTTAATACAAGATTACTATATATAATTACCATATTGTATTTGGTTACCTTCTTTGCTTCAACATGATTACAAAGATAGAGCAATATATTTTAGTACTGAAAAAGACAATAAACACATAAAATTAAGTTCTTGATCTAAGGATAAATTAGAATTTTCACTATCAAATTATCAGAGAATCCTTCAAAACGAATAAGCCCTTAGATTAATGAGCTAATTACATCAAGTACAATCTAATCAACCAAAAAAAGCCAGATGGGGTACCCCCAATCTGAAATTCCAAATTCCAAATTGCAGCTAGTAGGCGCTTAATTATCTATTAACACAGTTTTAAATTTGTTGTTTGACTTTTAAAACTCCCCAAATTTGGTCCAGTTTTATGGATTCTTCCGTCAAACTTTATAAATGACTCTATTTTAAATATTCTATAATTAAATCAATGATTCAAGTGATAAAAGTTATTAAAATACACTATTTTTTTCAATTTGCCTCAATTAATGTTTTAAAGAGTAATATATATTAATTTAATATAATCTATCCTTAATTGAATTAAAAAATATAAAAACGACATTAAGTCAGCATAAAATCGATAGAGTCAATTCCGTTGTGTGACAATATCAAGTTGAGTTTGATTCCCGAGTTTATAAACGACGACCATTAATATTAATGTATTATCTCCGTGGCCAAACTCCACGAGCTTTACATTTAAAATCAATATAAAATAGATTAAGATAATATTTTATGCTCACCTATAGCTAGTGGGACTGGCTTGGACACCCTCCAAATTGAAGACTATCGCAAGAGACTGCTTTGAACTTACCCACGTCCTACGATAGTCGATACCAACGTCTTTAATTAAGAAGTCACAATTATACAATCGGGTCAAGAGAATTATCTAAACAAATCATCGTTAGAACGATCAGATAGGCGCTGAGCACATGGCCAGCACCAGTCCAACATAAATCGAAAATATAAGATCAGTGGCAAGTATCACGACTTCCCTACGACGAAATACATATAATATATATATATATATATATATATATATATATATATATATATATATATATATATATTATATGGAAAAAGGATTATGTACTGCACTTTTAAATTAACCCTTGGATTACATCCAACAGCTTCAATTTACCTTTATCTCAACTTCAAGGGCTTTCCTCTCGTGCAATAATCGGCTTTTTGGGGGAAAAAACACCATCGCCTCTTTGGAAAAAATAATCCTCGTCTTTCATTTTTTATTTCCCTCTTTAAGTTCCAAAGATACCTATAACTACAAAAGTCGGATTTTACATTGGCTTGGGAGCACTCGCTGTTAGGAGATAAAATGGGTGGTAGTCGGCATCAATCGACATGGAGGTTTAGACTGTTGGCGGGTGCATTTGGAAGAAAATTATATTCTTTACCTGCTTGGGGGAACTAGGTTGATTCAAAAGTTACATGGATCAAAATAGCCATAGAACCAGCCCCCTTATCTTATGACTATTAATTCCGAAAATTGATGAGATATAAGAATCTTATTTTCTTTGCTTAGTTATAATACAAAAAAACAATGGCAAAAGCAAGGATTGCCGGGAAGTATTAATCGGGGTTTATTTCTAATGTTGTACAAAGAATAAATTATTGACTGCAGGATATATGAAGGAGCAAAGAAGGCCCAACCAGATCGTACTTTTGCTTCTCCTCCAACATACTCAACATATAAAAGTTGGAGGTCCGCTTCAATGCCCATCAATCGATTCTCTGAGGTAGGTATATACAAGTTCAAGGATGTTAGGTGCAAAGTGGTGCTCCCCCGCAATGGAAGGACTGCCATTGTCCCTTTGATTTTTTTTGGTTGCTTTAGGGCATGCGGGATTGCCACCCCTACTATTATTTGTCGCTTCTTGTTGGGTTAGAGGGTTCAGTGGGACCAAAGGTGTCCTTGCCCGCAAAGAAACCATGCGAGCTAAATAAAATGTTGTGAATGAGGAAAGACATAGGAATTTTTACGTGGTTCTTTAGAATTCAACTTGAATCACTAAATCAATCCACAGTAAGATTGGTACTCATAGTCTACTATTTCTTCTTTAATTTTACAATTTATACAAAATCATGAATTTTTCCGCCTTTAAATAAATTTGCCTTTGAAATTTTTAACTCCAATACCCTAGTTTGTCCATTTCTTGTCTCCAAATCTTTAAAATTACCTTGCCACCATGTCCGGAGCATCTAAAAACGGTGGGGTAAAAAATTTCGTCTCCATCCAATGTCGGGAAGGCCTTCAAATTATTTCCGGAGTAATAATAAGCTTAACCGAACCGTTTAGGGTTGGTTCAAACCAGAAAATGCTAGACCAGCTGGGTGGCGTGCGTAGGCTTTTGGAGATTTCTAAGTGCGCCAAAATGTAGGTGGCGCACACTACGCTAGTTTCAATCCATGTCGTGGGCGGGTTGCGAACGGGTTGTGAACGCAATCTGACTTCACGATTGTGGTCCGGCTCAGTACGGATCTGATCAATTCGTGGGGGCAGCAGGATGTGGTTGTGGATCTGGACAGGCTTGTGGATGGATGTGGATAACTATAAACAGGTTGACAGACCCATCTTCTCAGGTGGTGCAACAACGGGTTTGGGGGCTCCAGCGGTGGCCTTTTTCGGCAATGATAGCAATGGGGGACTGGCCACGTCAGTAAATCTAAGACTAGTGATGGATTTTGAGGTGGTACGGTGGCTAGAGACGCTTCCATCTGGCAGTGGTGGGGTGAAAAATTCTGGCAGTGCTATGTATCGCCTGACCACTTATCGCCGTCTTTTGGCATTTGTGTCAACTGAATGCGCCGGATCTTGATTGGTCTTGTAGCCAGCGATGAGAGGGACCTATTGGAGGTAGATGCTTGTCCATCGGTGGCTCCGGTCGGTTGGACAGTGACTAGAAAGATGGCCGAATGCTGCTACTGCATTGCTTTGGCAAGCCCCTTTTGAGCAGTTTTTCGACGACTTGTGGCTCTTCTGGCAGTGGTTCTTGACTTGGGTTTGCTGGCAGTATTGAGGGGAGTCCGGTGGTAGTGTTGGTATGGTTGGCAATGGCCTAGGCTGGCCGGACGGAGGGCTCAAGTTGCCTGCTTGTTGTTTTTTACTGTTACGTTGCTCCAGCGACCTGCTTCTCGAAGATTTTTTGACGACGAAGAGCTTCTCTAGCGGTGATTCTCAGATGGGTTTTATTCCTAGATATGAGGGGAACTTAGTGGAGGTTGTGGTGTGGCTGGAGGCAGCCTGGACTGGCCAGATGTAGGCTGACAAGGTTCTTAATCTGGCAAGGGGTTTTCTTGGGTTTTCTAGCGAGGGCTGTTGACGGCGGTAGTTCTCGGCTAGGTTGCATTGAGGGCACTCCAAGCTTTGCACCGATGGGCTAGGAGGTCGTCGGAGATAGATCTTCGACAAGGGGCTCCTCCCTTCTTCCATTTTCTACTTCTTTGTTCTCTAACTGTTTCTTTTCTTCTTCAATTTTCTTAAAGGCAATGAGCTCCCCTATTTTCCATCATACCTATGTGTTTATATAGAGTTTTCAAATTCTTATCTTCCATAATTACATCCGTATTTCATAGCCTAAGATCTTCACCAACTCTTTTCTTATCCTCTTTTTCTTCTTATCTTTTCCCCATGTTGTGGAAACCTCCGTGACCTATTCCAACATTCACCAAAGGTATATGAAGGATATGGACATGGGTTATCGGACCCAACATGAGTAAACATATTTATGTTTGTGCACATTCAGTTGCCTAGGTTGAAATCTCAAAGGTCTACAAGGGAGGGCAACCAGGCATCAAAATTGCAAGACGAATATCTTGTTATTATCCTTAGTTATGCCTTAGAACTAACCCTTTCTACATAATCTGCCACTAGCACACACAAGTTGGCTATGACAAGGTACCTGCCCTCTATATATATATATATATATATATATATATATATATATATAAAAGATATGCTGGTATGTGCTTCCGCGTTCGGCTTAGCGCATACATGGGCGGCCGTTGGATTGAAATCCAACGGCCCCCCACGTATTTCTTCCCCCCTCCTCTTCTCCCCACATTACTGCCCATTGGATTGGCCGCCACCATGCCCCTGGCCCACCCCCCCCTCCCTTTACCGCCGCTTCGCCACCTCCCCCGGCCGTAGCCACCGCCCACCACCCCCAGTCCCCCATTGCCCCCGCCTGCAGCGGTGGCGCCCCCCAGGGCAGCCCCCCCCCCCCCCACCATGCCCCCGGTCCACACCCCCTCCCTTTCCGGCCACTCCGCCCGCTCACAACCGCCCGTGCCCAGCCGCCGCCATGCCTTTTCTAGCCGGCCCGCCCACCCCCAAGGCGGCGACGTTGGCTAGTGGGCAGCCATCGGCAAGGTCACCAGTGGTAGGGTGGCACGGAAAATGGAGGGGGAAGAAACAGGAGAGGGTAGTTTTGTAATAAAACTTTTACTCGATCCCGGCTGGAGTCAAGTTTTTATTGTGAAATAAATTTTTAAGAAATAAAATAATTTCATAATAAAAACATAGTTTAATCCCTACTCAAGTCAAGTTTTATTATGAAATAAATTTTTTTAAAAATAAAATAATTTCGTAATAAAAATTTGATTCGATCCCGACTCAAGTCAAGTTTTTATTATGAAATAATTTTTTTAAAAAATAAAATAATTTGGTAATAAAATATTGACTCGATCCCGACCCGAGGCAAGTTTTTATTATTAAATAATTTTTTAAAATAAAATAATTTCATAATAAAAAATTGACTCGATCCCTACTCAAGTTTTTATTAAGAAATTATTTTAATTATTTTAATTTATTTCATAATTAAAAATTTGACACAAGTAGGGATCAAGTCAATTTTTTATTATGAAATTATTTTATTTTTTAAATTTATTTCATAATAAAAGCTTGCCTTGGGTCGAGATCGAGTTAATTTTTTATTACAAAATTATTTTATTTTATTTAAATTTATTTCATAATAAAAACTTGCCTAGGCTTAGGATCGAGTCAATTTTTTATTACAAAAATTATTTCCAAATAAAAACTTCCCTCAGGTCGGAATCAAGTCAATTTTTTATTACAAAATTATTTTTTAAAAAAATTTATTTCCTAATAAAAATTCTGGGTTGGGATTGAGTCAAGTTTTTATTATAAAATTATTTTATTTTTAAAAAAATTTAATTCATAATAAAACTTGACTCGAGTCGAAATTGAATCAAGTTTTTATTACAAACTTTATTTTTTAAAAAATTATTTCATAATAAAAACTTGACTCTAGTCAGGATCGAGTCTATTATGAAATTATTTTATTTTTTAAAAAAATTTATTTTATAATAAAAACTTGATACGAGTTGGGATCGAGTTAAGTTTTTATTGGAAAACTACCCTCATTGGTTTCTTCTCCCTTTTGTTTTCCTGCGCCACCCCACTGCCGCGAACTTGTCGGCGACTGTCCATTGGCCAACGTCGCCGCCTCGAGGGTGGGTGGGCCGGCTGGAAAAGGCATGGCGGTGGTTGGGCACAAGCAGTCGTGAGCGTCCAGAGCGGCGGGAAAGGGAGGGGGGTGTGGGCCAGGGGCGCGGCGGGGGGGGGGTGGGGGCGGGGAGCGGCTGCCCTAGCTGCGGGTGGCTGCAACCGGGGGCAGTGGGCGGAGCAGTGGGAACGGGAAGGGGGGCTAGGCTGGGCAGGCCGGGGGGGGGGGGGGGGTGGGGGGGGGTGGGTGGGCGGGAGGGTGGAGTGTGAGGGGAAGAAATTCATGGGGGCCGTCGGATTTCAATCCAACGGCTGGCCATGTATGTGCTACCAAACGCGGCAGTGCATACGAACATATCTTTTATATATATACACACACACAAAATGAAAGAGTGTGAAGCTTTTTTAAATGTAAGCTTTGTGATTCTCTGTCACAACCATTAATTTTTTATGTAATAGTTTACATTGAGGAGTTATGCATAGATAGTTACGAATAGTTTTATCAATAACTACCCAATATGAATTAGTAAATAAAAAATTGGCAGTCATAATTAAAATTTATAAAGTTCACAAATAAAAAAAGAGTTTTCACTCTATCATTTTAATATGTGTGTGTGTGTGTGTCTGTATATATATATGGGCAAATTTTTACTCAGCCAGAGGCAAAATAATTTTTCTTCCCCAAATCTTGATCTGGGCCATCCAATTACAAGGATGGCCAAGATCTTTTTTTAAAAAATAATAAACTCCCCCTCGGTGCTGGTGGCCGCCGTGTAGGCCACATCTGGTAGCGGGCGACCAGATCTTCCCTTGTAGACATGGCCGATCGTAGTTGAGTCGGTCCGCCGCTAGATCTGGCCTCCTCCGTATTTTTTGCTGTACGGCCGGATCTGGCCGCTGTTGACCAGGTCCGGACACTTTGGGCTGGACCTGGCCATCCCGCGACCAGATCTAGCCAGGGGAAGGCTAGATCTAGCCTATGTCGGCCAGACCTGGCTGGTGGGGGCCAGATCTGGCCCAGGCAGCAAAAAACCCAAATCGGGTCGCCACCGCCTTCCACCTCCCGAACCACCCCTACACCTCCCTACACACCCGCAAGAGGTTCTGGGCCCTTGGCCGCCGCAGGCTCGCCGTCGCCAGCTGCCTCTTCCACCAACTTGAACGACACCCTGTGGGTGGGCCCCTGAGTCGGCACCACCTCCCACATTGGTGCCACTGCCGCTTCCACCTAGAAAAGGTGCTCCAACAGCCACAACGGCTTGAACTTGTTACTCACAGCGCACATGGCGCTGTTGAGCACTAGCCACTCCCGGTCCGTGAGGCAGCTGAGGTGGAGGAGGAGGGTGACAGTGCCATCGAGGGACTCAGCGTAGAGGAAGGCCCTAGCCTGATTTGGCCTTGGTGGGTCTCGTGACAGGCAATAGTGCTCAACGGCAGGGTTAGGCAACGTGGCGGCATTAAGGACCGCCAGGGCCTGGGGACATCCAGGTTGTGCTCGCTGTAACTGGACTTGGCTGGTGGCAGCCAGATCTGACCGCGCTGGCCATGAGGCCATGTGGCCAGATCTGGCCATGATCAGCCATTTCTGGCCACTCTGCAATCGGATTTTGCCGGTGGGCAGCCAGACATGGCTGCCCACTGGTGGATTTGGCCGGTGCGGCTGGATATGGCCGACGTAGCCTCTGCTAGTGCAGCCTCCACTGGCATCCTTGGGGAAATGTTTTAGTTTTTTAAAAATAATAGATCTGGGCTATCCTTGTAATCAAACAACCCAGATCAAAGTGTGGGATAGAAAAAATTTCTACCACGGGCGCACCTCAATGCCTACACACACACACATAATTATTGGTGTATTTTTCATTTAAATGTTGAAAAATAGAGATTTATAACACTTGATAATATTCTAGTCTTGAAGATCTATGTTCATATTTTAATGGGTAAAATTAAGCCGAGTTATACCTCATATAGCATATATATATTATATATCAAAATTATATATTTTTTAGTGACTCTTACATAATAAGGTTCATATGTATAGAAAGTAGAGTGCTTAGGTAAGAGGTTGATAAAATTTTATCTTTTTAACATTAATATAACCTAATTTTATATTTTTAAAATATGTAGTAGTTTAAAGATACTTTAGAATTAATTTTTATTAGAATTACTTTGATAATTAAGATGAAAGGGTTATGTAAAACTCATGATTCAAATCAGGGTTTTATAAATCTGAAGTAGTTGGTTCGACCATTAGTGTTAGTCGAGTTAAGTTTTAATTATGAGACAATTATTCGTTTTTCTCATTGACCATTCATTTTTCGCAAGTGACTATTAATTTTTCTCACTGACTACTCATTTTCCCCCTGACACCTATATATTTGACACTTCCGACACTGCTATCAATTAGCCACCACCATTCTTCTTACCCAACTTTCTTCTTCTTTGTCTTCCTTCTCTTTTCCCCCACGATCCTCACTCAAAGCTAACCACAATTTTGTCACCATCACTGCATGACTGACGATTAGGTACACAGAGTAGGAGTTCACCGTTTAGGCGCTAAGACACACTCGGAGCTTCAACCAGGTCCATTTAGGACTCGCATATGATTTCTTGTTCTATTCTATTGTGATTTAATTTTTACAGATTGTAGGACGAGTTGAGTGGTGTTTTATCTGATCCCACTTAGCTTGGACCATTTAGCCAAATAGTTTTCCGAATTAATAACCCTCGAGGATGAGATCCCTCGAGTATGTTTTCGAAAATAAGATCTACCACAAGTTGCCTTCGGGCCTATTATATAAACCCCTATGAAGACATATATATATATATATCTGTGTGTGTGTGTGTAATTTTTGCATTTTTTGATAACCATACTATGCAAGCGAGCATGTACCAGTCGAAGTCGCCGTCAACCATGCTACGCAAGTAGCATGTGCCAGTTCGTAAGTTGAGAATCCCAACAACCATGTTACGCAAGCAGCATGTGTCAGTCACGAGCAACATGTGTCAGTTGAAGCTGCCGACAACCATGCTACGCAAGTAGCATGTGCTAGTCGTAAGCCAGGAATTCTAACAACCATTTTATGCTAGCAATATGTGCTAGTCAAAGCTACCATCAACCATGCTATGCAAGTGGCATGTGCTAGTCAAAGCCACCGTCAACCATGCTACGCAAGTAGCATGTGTAACACCAAATCTGGTTTCCTCTCAACCCAGACCAAAACTGTTACAAAGGATCGAACTACTCGTAAACCGATTAATTTGGCTGACCCAAAACCTAAACGGCTATGACATAACCCTCTCGACGTCTCAAGATGGAGCATGCCACTAATGCGCAAACAATGTATGAATAAGATGCAAAACCCTAGCAAGATACTACGTGAATGTCATGATAATAGCCACACACCAAAATAAGTAAAATAGCAACTAAATTCATAAAAATCCTAGAATAAAATGGACAGAGCCTCCCCTAAAAGTGCAATAAGGGGACGACCTGTTAAAACACGACACAATATAATATATATGAAAACAATAATTTACATTACAATAGGGTTCCAAAACCTCCACACATTTTGTAATCAGCGTCTCGCCCACCTACAATTTCATACTCAGCTCATTTGGTTCCTTTTCATTTCAGCATAGCACATCATTAGAGCTTTTCTCAAAACATTTCCAAGCATTTCTAAAACAAGGCATACAAGCCTCACAAACACATGCATATATACACCAATATGTAAATCCACAACAACAACCAATCACATCACATCTTACGCAAAAGTTGACGCGGTGCCAGGTATGTGTGTGCAATGCAAACGCTAGTCCTCCGTCAAAGCCGACATACTCTATTCATCTTCCTCACCTACATATATAGTAAGAAAATGTCAGCAACGGGTGTCACTGGTCCGGAAATAACTAATATCAAACTGGAACATGAAAACAAACTCTCATGGAAAGCAAACAATTATATATCTTCCTCAAGAACTCTCATAAGGGCAACTACAGAGGAGCCATTGAGCAGCTGACTCAATAGCATCCTGATCTATCTAGTACTGTGCCACTCTTGGCACTTCTTTTCAGTACTTCACGTAAAACTTTTATCCTAAGCCCTCTCTGAACCTCCATATTACTCCTGGCCTTGAGCACGTAGGCCGAGTACTCTCAGGCATCGCCTTTAGTACCTTTGAACCACAGTCGGACATGCGCTGTACTTAATAGTACCCGTAAACCTCTTCGTTTTTCGAGTGTGAGGAGCTCAAACAGAGAGTTGTCAGGATCCCTCGAGAATGAAATAGGCCACTCACTAATCTTGTAACATCCCAAATCCGGTTCATGCTTGTGAACCGAACCGGCATGTTACAGGCCCCGGTTAGGTCGGCTAACTCGAACCTAACTCGTGCGGATCTAATCCCGACGTCTTAAGATGTAGATACGACTTGTCATGCATGGATAAAGGCATAAAACCCTAACATGATACTACATGGATGACGTGCAACCTAAATTTCACATCATTACAATTACGATAAAAATTCTGAAATAAAACATACAGGGTCTCCCTAAAAGTGCAATTATAGGCCCACCTTGTCAAAATAATATATATATATATATATATATATATATATATAAATATATACACATGCATCCATGATTTCATTCAGACAAAATCTAACATATTATGAATTCATTTTGAAGCTGGGTTTCAACCCACCACGCTTCCACTGTGTATCTCTGATCATGTTCACATTCTATCATGTCTCATGCATTTGAACATGTCATTCACAATATAATAACATAACAACACAATATTAAACATTCAGAAATCTAACATGTGTGTGTGTACAAGACCTCATTGCTCCTCCGTCCAAGCTGGTTCCTCTAACTCGTGATTATTACCTACATATAGTATAATAACACGTCAGTAACAAGTGTTACTGGTCCGGAAAATAAAATAACTATAACAAGCTGGCTATGAGAGCAAACTCTCATATGAAAGAAAACATCATATACTCCACGTGAACACTTTGAAGGGCACTACTGAGGAGCCACTAGGCTGCAGACCCGGTAGCATCCCGAACTTACTGATTTGCTGCTGATACTGTGCTGCTCTCAGCACTTCTTTTTCAGTACTTCTCGTGAAACTTTATCCTAAGCCCTCTCCTTACCTCCATATTTCTCCTGGCCTTGAGCACGAAGGCCGAGTACTCTCAGGCAGTCGCCTTTAGTACCCTTTGAACCACAAGTCCGGACATGCGCTGTACTAAACAGTACCCGTAAACCTCCACGTTCTCCGGGTGTGAGGAACTCAAACGCGAAGTTGTCAGGATCCCTCGGGAATGGAACAGTCCGCTGGCAGTAATCCAGAGCCCGCTTTGACTATCACGGCATCCTCTGCATGGTACGTGCAGTTGATTTCTCCATCTCTCATCTCACGAAAATGCGAAAACCATATATATATATATATATATAGGCTTGGGTAGGGAGTCATATGATAGGCCCGAAGGCAACTTTTGGTGGATCTTATTTTGAAATCAACCTCGAGGGATCTCATCCTCGAGGGGTTATTAATCCGAAAAATGTTTGGTTAAATGGCCCGAGTTAAATGGGATCCGATAAAATGCCACTTAACCCATCCTGCAGACAATAAATCAAACATACAATAAAAAGACGTAAAACAAAGCCGAGTCCTAAACGGACCCGGTAGAAGCTCCAAGCGTGTCATCGCGCCTAGGCGGCGAGCTCCTACTCCGTACCTACACATCAAAACTAAATACTAACGCCCGCTAACTAAATGATGCATCAAATCCGACAAGACCATCACACCACAATACAAACATCAACCATAACAATCAACAATTATCAATGTAAAAATAATTCCAACTTATCCTATTAACACCTATTTTATTATATTTCCTAAGTTACGTTGTACTCGATTATCATACTCAAATTTACTTTACTTCATTAGCTCATTTGTGAGATCCCTCAACTTAGTCCTACATCTAATACCTACTGGGAGAAGATCTTGTTTATAAGTGGAAATGGACTTTAGATCTTTAACTTCCGGGGTACCCATTTTAAAGAAATGACTTGGCCCATTACGTTGTACTTTGGGCTGGGTTGTTACAAATGGTATCAGAGCCGACCTGGTTCCGCGTTAGATGGTGGGCTTGATTAGGAACGTTGGCTAGGCTGTCGGTCACGGGCCAAAAAGGACATTGGCTGGGGTTAGCAACAGGCCAAGAATAGGCATTTCGGGGATGAAATTTCCTAAGGTGGGTGGATTGTGAGATCCCTCAACTTAGTCCCACATCTAATACCTACTGGGAGAAGATCATTTTTATAAGTGGGAATGGACTATAGATCTTTAACTTCCGGGGTACCTATTTTAAAGAAATAACTTAGCCCATTACGTTGCACTTTGGGCCGGGTCGTTACAAATGGTATCAGAGCCGACTGGGTTCCGTGTTAGATGGTGGGATGGACTAGGGACGTTGGCTAGGCTGCCGGTCACGGGCCAGAAAGGTCGTGGGCTGGGGCTAGCAACGGGCCAAGACTAGAAACGTTGGCTAGGCTGCAGGTCACGGGCCAGAAAGGTCGTGGGCTGGGGCTAGCAACGGGCCAAATAAGGCATTTCGGGGACAAAATTTCCTAAGGTGGGTGGATTGTGAGATCCCTCAACTTAGTCCTACATCTAATACCTACTGGGAGAAGATCCTGTTTATAAGTGGAAATGGACTATAGATCTTTAACTTCCGGGGTACCCATTTTAAAGAAATGACTTAGCCCATTACGTTGCACTTTGGGCTGGGTCGTTACATCATTTAACCTTCATTCCCTGTTAATCACATCCTGCACATGTTTACTTCATTCATAATCTTAACAATCATCATAATAATTAATCAACCCTAACATGTTATGCTAAACATTATCATCAATTTTAAATAATCAAATCAGAGGTAATTATACCTCACGTCGTCGGCAATCAGCGACGGCTACGGTTCCGTCGCGCGTCTCGGAGCTTGAATTCGGCGCTCCTCGGCATCCGACGTTCGATCGGGATCGACTAGATGCACTCTGCGGAAGTTCCGGCAAATTCCAGAAATTCCGATTTTCCGACGGTTTTCGGCAGTTTTCCGGCATCTTCAGGCTGTTTTCCGGCGACAGTCGCCGGCGGCGTCTACTGGCCGGAAAGTGGTCGTGTTGGGTACCCTTGGGACCGGCTCGGCGAGCCCGACTCATCTATGAGGTCGACGAGGTCGATGGAGGCGGCGGCTTGCCGAAAAATGGCAAAACAGTGCCAGCGGCGATGGGTGGCTAGATCCGGCCGGCTAGGGCGGCGATGGCCTCTGCTCCAGTCGGGGAAGGTCGCTGGAGGGTCAAGGACGTCGAGCCGACCACCTGATCATGGTGGCGACGGTCAGCGGCAGCGCAATCGGCGGCGAAAGAGTTGCTTCACCACAGCAATTCCTTGCGTTCTGGCGACTGGATTGTGGCCGGTCATGGTCATGGCAACATAGCGACGCCATGGTGGGGCTAGGGGGCGACGATCAACGGCCGGGCGGGCATCCACGGCAGCGGCGGCAACATGTGCAGTGGCGGCGCGCGGCAAGGGTTTGGGGAAGAAGAAAGGAAAGGTCAGGGGTGTGTGTGGTGGCAAACTCGTAAATATTACTTGACTCGTCTCCGACTCGAGTCAAAAACAATATTTAAGTCGTAAAAAAAATTACAAAAAAATTGAGAAAAATCCCATAAAATCAAACAACACAAAAAAAATCATAATGATATGTTCTATAACTATCAACCCACCCAAAATGCTCGTAACGCGTCCTAACGCGCTAAACGGCCTAAAACTAATTTTACAATCCATTATATATCATAATACAAAAAATGAACTGCATACTCTCATATATTCTGATAACTCATTCTTTTCTGCTGTGTTCATGACGTTATCATCATATACTTGGGTACACATGACCTTCATGGCTCATACACGAGACCGGCGTCGGCTTGGTACACGTGTTCTGAAACTGACTCGACTCAAAAATAATGGTCGAACCGACCGGTTCTGAATATAAAACCCTGACTTGAATCGTGGGTTTTACAAATCTAGAGGCCGCTTTGACTGGCACAACATCTGCTCATGGTACGTGCAAGTCAATTCATCTTCTCTTGTCTCACTGAAAACTCGATAAAACTATTTATAGGGCTGGGTAGGGATTTATTATAATAGGCCCGAAGGCAACTTGAGGTGGATCTTATTTTCAAAAATAAGCTCGAGGGATCTCGTCCTCGAGGGTTATTAATTTTGAAAACAATCGACCAGATGACCCGTGTTAGGTGGGGTCTGATAAATCATCCACCTGACATGCCCTATGATCAATAAATCAAATCACTGATAGAGTAGAGTGATAAAACCTGAGAAGCGTGTCCTAATGGACCTGTCAGAAACTCCAAAACAGTCTCGTGCCTAGACGGCGAGCTCCTGCAAGAAACCTACATGAACATAACTATTTACTAACCCCCATACATATATGATCGACGCCTATATAACTAATATATCCACATGCATACATGAATCTAATCGAACATGACAATCATCTCAACAATCACACTAAATCTCTAATTGTCAAGCAAGTTAATAATTTTATGATTTCATACGTTACTTATTACCTAGCACTTTTAATTCCAATTTCAAAACATACCTATTCTAATTTGGTGACAATGGTTTAATCAGTTTAATCCGTTTAACCTAATACTAGCACACAAAACCTAAATCATGCAAATTCATAAATTAACTAGCTAACACGCATTTAATTAACTATTTAGTGGTTTACTAACGATTTCATTAGTGAGCATTTACATCACACAACACAATCTACGCTAATCATAACATGTTTATCATAATTTATGATTAATTAAACTAAAATCATGAAGGTAATAAAATTAATTCCAATATGCTACCATGACCACAACATGCATATAATAATAATACTAAAAAAGAAGGAAAAATCACCTCGCGATCAGCGCTGAAATCGGTGCGGACAGACAAAGGCGGTGAAGTCGAGCTGGCGGGGCAATCGGAGGTAAGAGTTAGCACCTTCTCGGCGAGCTTGACCCAATGGTGGTGATGAAAAGGGCAGCCGTGGTAGCGATGGCCACCGATGGCAGCGTCGAGTTCAGTGGGGGCGGTCGGTCACTCCGATCAGACCCACGGCCGGTCTCGACGGCGGTGCTAGGTAAGGGGGAAAGGTAGGGAAGTCGAGGGGAGAGCTTCGACGTCATAGCGGCGGCGGTCCGACGCAAACAGGGTCAGGATCACGTCAGGAACGGCCATGAAATCGTGGACAATTTCTGGTGTCGCAATAGCTGGACGGTGGCCGGGCGTGGTCGAGGCGACAAGGCGACGGCACGGCCTGGCTGGGCAGCGTCGATTAGCTACGAGGTGGCATTGGTGGTGGCGGCAAAAATCTCAAGGGCAGCAACTAGGGTTTGGGGTGGTGAAAACGTCAGGGGTTGCGGGGGAGGGAGATGAGAAATATAGGAGTGGCAAACTTGTAAATAAAACTTGACTCGACACTGGCTCGAGTCAAGAATAATAACTAACTTAGAATAAATCCCAGAAAAATTGGGAAAATCCCATAAAATCAAATAAAACAACACAACATACAAATGGCATGCCGTATAACTAATAACCCACCCAAATACCATCTAACGCGTCCTAATGCATTATTTGGCCCAAACTAATTCTACGGTCACAATATGAAAAAAATAAAATCATCAACTGTATACTCTCATATCTATTGATAACTCAGTCTACTGATGCGTATCTGATGCTATCATCGATACTTGGGTATACATGAACCCTCATAGCATGTGCACATGGTCGGCCTTGGCCCCGCACACGTGTTCTGAAAGCTGAACTGACCCGAACCACGGTCAAACTGACGGCTAACAACTATAAAACCCTGACTCGAGTCACGGATTTTACAGCATGTGCAAGTCATAAGTCAGGAATCACGATAACCATGCTACGCGAGTGGGTATGAAAGTTAGAAAAATGACTTAGGATATGACAGTAATCCCAAGGGACCAGAAAGTGAAATGAGAAAAGGCTAGAGAAGTATTAGTAGTAGCAGATCAATTTAGTTAAAGATGATTTCAGTTTAGTAGATGCCCTTAGAGATTTCATGATGTTTTTTTTCATATGAGAATTTCCTCTTATAACCAGTTTGATATTAGTTATAATTTTTGGACTAGTAACACTTGTTACTGACGAATTTTATAATATATGTAGGTGATGATCATGAGTAGGATGACCCAGCCTGACAGTGACGTCTCTTACATACACACGTGTTAGACGATAGAATGTTAATATTTTGTTTATGTTGTCATTATATTATGAATAATGTGATGTAATGCAATATATGATAATATAATAGTGGTATTATGGTTTGAAATAGATATTAATGTGCAAACCGAATACTAAAAGTGAAATGTGAATAGAATGGTAAAAGGGAAATTTTGTCTGTTCCATTTTTTGAAATTTTATCCACTATATCGTACTTATTTTGTTGTCATGCCATCCATTTAATAGCATGTTAGATTTATTTTTGTACATTCATCCATGCATAGAGATATACATCTTCCATCTCAAGACATCGAGAGTAGATCTGCAAGGTTAAATTCAAGTTAGCCGACCTAAGTGGGACTAATGATATTCCGGTTCGGTTCCGAGCGTAAACTGGACTTGGGGTGTTACAAGTTAAAAGTATTAGATTGAGTTAAAAATTTGTAAATATTCTTATTATTTATTTTTATATGTATCTATATGGATTTTGAGCAGGGAGACTCACTGATTTCCTCCACATAAAAAGTGCAGTTCATATAAACTACATGACATGTATATAAGGCTCTAATTTAAATAACAATGCACTTTTTGTTTGGATTTTAATTTTGATGCAAGTTAAGAAACCTATTTAAGCATGTAAGTCACCGAATTGAAGTTGTGGAGTGGCTTTGGAATAAGTTAGTTATAAATTGATTGGTTTTGCAGAAAACCATAAAAAATATTGCGGTAATTTCTCAATTTTGTTAAATATTAGGGTAATGTATATAGACGGTGTTGTGGTATATGTAGATCCTGGTGTGAGTAGTGACTAATAATCTATACATTTACCACACAATTAGTATGCTCACAATCTCTTAGACTACCAATAATTAATCGTGAAGTATAGAGTGGTTCACTTAATCAAGAAATATATATGAATAAGTGAACCAGGCTATTTATCATAAATAGAATCACAAATAGTCACCTTATCAATTTGTAATATTCTCTTGTGTTGGTGATCAATATTCAAACCCTACAAGCGATTAAGAACAAATTGATTATTTTTACACATAATAACAAGTGTTTAATAAGTTATTTTGTATGAAACTATAATTGTGCGAATTGTTATAATGAGAAATTTAGATAACGAAGTTGTAATTATAATTAACGTTGAACGGTTGTAAGCTCGTTTATTTTGGTTTGTTGAGTTATTACACGTGGTGAAGACCTCATATTTATGGGGAAGTTTTGTCTAATTTTTCGTGGTATGTTGGTAATGCTCATCTTGTGAAGCTAAACTCTAATTGTGTGAATTGTTACAATGTGAAACTTATTGCACGAAATTATTAATCAACGTTGAACGGTTGTAAACTCGTTTATTTTAGTTTATGATTGCGTTATTGTATATGGTGAAGACCTCCACTACAAGGGAATTGCTCTTTTGCAGCGACTAAATGACGCTACAGACACTACTTATGACATTTGTAGCATCAGAAGCAGCACAACATTGCGTGTTGTCACAAAAGGTGAGAAAATGTAGCGTCCACAGGCCGACGCTACATACATTTACCATATGTAGTGTCTGCAGTGAACGCTACGCGTTGTCCTATATGTAGCGTCTATACGACGCCGCAAATAGTGAACCTTAGAGTAGCGCCCGCTGCGGACGCTACGTATCATAACCATATGTAGCGTCCACTGGATGCTACTTATGACGGTAAAACGTTTAAAAAAATGATAAGTAATGTCTCTTTGTCATATATTTGGGCTGCAAAAAAAACTCATTTGAAGCATCTTGTAAGACGCTGCAAATGTCAAAATTTTGTTTCATCATTACCTCCCCTAAATTTTATTATTCTCACCTGTATATCAATATAAAGAAATATTATATCTTTTTTAAATCTCACACCTAAATATCAATATAAAACAATATTCAACATGAGTAAAAGATCTCAAATACAAATATTACAACAATATCTTGGATAATAAAGTCTACACCCATCTCAAACACAAATATT
This sequence comes from Piper betle, assembly GCA_033002965.1. Lineage (NCBI taxonomy): Eukaryota > Viridiplantae > Streptophyta > Magnoliopsida > Piperales > Piperaceae > Piper > Piper betle. Next base: position 11,565 of record JAURVB010013743.1, on the reverse strand, counting down.
CGTACAATTAAATATTTGATTTACCTAACTGACTTAGTACACGAGCAAGTTCAGCTTGTACATTACTAAGTTCTTCATTATAAGAATCCACTGCACCTATATGTTGATTTTTCATTGCTTCTATCTCTTCCTCGTGTTGGGTCATAGCCAACTATAATTCATTGCGTAGTGCCTCCACTTGATTAGATGATTGTCCATCACTGTCTGAAGAGCAAGCACGACTATTCATTGACTATGGAAGTGAACCCCATTCCTAAACACGCACATTACACGTCCGAAACCCGAAAACTCGTGTCATCAACCATTTGGGGTCTGGAGGAGGATCCACTGGTCTTATACTCCTTACATGGTATTAGAAGACTCTTCCTAAGAAAACATGCTGTGTAGGTAAGATTTATAAATTGATCAAAAAGCTCAAAACTAAAACTGAAAGAGCCCCCCCCTCCTTATTAATAAAAGCAACAACAAAGAATACATTTTGCAATGTATCACATACATTCAAAAACAATTTTTAAAGATATATATCCATTCCAAAGCAAGTTTTAACATACATAGAAAATCAAAATTTCAGTTTATATCAAAATTCAATGTAAACCAACATACATTCCATAGTAAGCTCTCGAACAAACATTTCAAAGTATATACATTATATCCATTCCAAAGCAAGTTCCCACATTCATACCAAATCAAGTTCTCAAAGTTTATACATTGCACCGCACATACAATTCATATCAAAATCCAATGTAAACCAACATAGATTCCAAAGTAAGTCCCCAAATAAACATTTTAAAGCATATGCATTATCTCCGTTCCAAATCATATTCATTTCTAAAGTATATATATTTCATTTTCAAATTTCAACATATTCCAAAGCAACTTACATATTTTTTCTTGCATCCTCTTCCTTGCCCATTAACTCTATGAGTTTTTCCCGTAAACCAATGGCATCCCAAGTGTACTGGGATTGGTTTATGTGCCTAACATACGAAACAAGTAAAATTTATTAATTTAATTATACATACATATATAGTCACAACAATCAGAAATTATATAATGCACAAATCTACCTCTTTATATTTAATCAGAAATGGTCAAGCATGTTGGGCCCCTAATTAAGCTCTGATACCACATGTTAGGCCCTTTGGGCCCTCACCCAAACTCCGAACCCACAGTTGGACCCTTCGGGCCCCCAAAAGGAACTTGCAACAGGTGTCACGGGCCTCTCTTAATCCAAAAGTTAACTTAAGGAATAAGGCTTTCCCATTAGCCTATATACAAGTCACCAACAACCTCTACGACCGATGTGGGACAAACCCAACAACTCCCCTTCACACATCGGGCGTGGCCCGAAACCATTACCGTCTAAGACACTCCCCTTAAATCAGACGGCACCCACCTGACAAACTCCTCTTCAAATCATCAAGTGGAACCCATGAAGGAAACAACAACAATCGGCGTAGGCAAATCCGGCTCGAACTTGGCTCTGATACCACTTGTTGGGTTTTTAACACCCAAAAGAAATCCCTGAACTTCTTGATATGCCTTAACAAGTACTTAACAATATTCAATAAAACACACAATAATTTGGTAATCTCAAAATATACTAAAAATCACAAATCATCAATTATTACCAATAATAAGTACACAATCACAACGACATCCATAATTAGCATTAGCATCAGCTATAACCTTTAGTGATGTTTAATGAACATTTTTTCTTTGTTTATTTTATAATTTAGAGAAAGTTAGGGATTAGCAAGATCATAGTTACAACACTCCTTTTATTAATCAGAAAATTCTTTGAGTTGACTCCACTCCTTAGTTTTTTGAGTCAAATTATTAACATATTTTATGATTGACTCAAAAAAATATTATAGAACATATTATTTTTTAATTTAGTTAAATTAATATTCTATAAATTCATAAAAAAAATACATATTTATTACTCTCAAATGTCAAATAGAACAATATAGTCAGCTTGCAATAAATTCCTAATCGAGTCAAAATCTCGATTTTTTAAAGAATGGGCGGGAAATTTATCATTACTCCCTCCTAATCAATTACCTAGCATGCGTGTCATATTGCTTGGCAAGACAACTTATGTGTCATACAAGAAAATAAACATGAACAAGTACCAATGTCAACTTGTGGACTGCTCTACTTAAACAACATATAAATTGTGCAAATCAAACTCATCCAAAGTTGACTAATTATCATTAACAAAGCATAAAACATACCTCGTAACCCTCAAATTACTCAACATCCTTGCCTGACCAAGAACCCCTGTCATTCAACACTTCATCTTAAAAAAACCCAAAAAAAAAAACAATCACAACAAAGAAGAAATTATAATTGTGCTAGGTCACTTCAATATGTCTCACCTATGTTCTCCTCTCCTCCAATCTCTCCGTGAATTGCTACCGACCAAGGACTAAGGAGTGCTACCACACATGCCAATCTACCAAAAATGTACACTAATTTTGATACCATATAAGTTTCTTTTAAATGTGGTTACATAAGTCGGATGCTTTTGATATGAAAAAATATGGGGACCAACCAGTGTCTGGGAGCAAGTGTGTATGTGGTTTACAAGTTACAACCTTGCAAGTTCAGAAGTATTGTGTGCTAGACCATCTTCTATTCATTTTTTAGGGTACTTCCTATACATACAGACCTGCATGGTTTTTGGCAGCACATCTATTAGGTCTCGTTTATATAGGAAATAGGAAACTGGACCATCCATTGATCCTTTTCTTGTACTTCCTTTGGACAATAATTACTTCACCTATTGATATGTGCGCAGCTATGGCTGATTTCATGCCAAAGGAAGAAAAACTTGTATGTGAAAAATTGGTATAGATTATGTTGTTAAAAACCCAACAGAGAGAAGAATAAATACACCCCAACCCAATAGTAGTAATAATAATAATAATAATAATAATAATGGTTATGATGCAAAGATAATAATGAATAATAATTGAATTATATATATCATGTAGCACAATGGCTAAGTTAAAGGGCTATTGTTTTGGTGACATAAAATGATTGAAAGGTGGCTAGCCACAAATAAATTGCAAAATATTGTAACATTCAAGGCTAACAAATATCATCCATGCATACCTAGGAAAATAAAAATAACAGCAAAACATCATCCATGAGAAATTTGTCTTTATCATGATACTGTTACGTGATAAAAGACCGTAAAAGCAGAAATAAAATTAGCTTATATAAATCTAGAAATGGCTAAATTTTTGTACAAGGAAAGTAGTGTTTTTCAGTAAGCAAGCATAGTTACTCTTTTGTTTCCGCTTATTTAGCCCCAATTTTGATAAAATTTGTCTTTATCATGTCTCAATCTAAATCTAGCAATGGATGTGGAGCCTGATTTATAGCCTTTTAGGAACATTTTTCACGGGGAATGCATTTCATATTGCGAGCATAAATCGATTTACGGCGTCGAAAATAGGTTTTAAATTCCGAGCCTTTAAACCTCCCGGTCGATTTTCATCCCGACTTACCCGTGTATTAAAATTTTTAGTACAATTAAAATTTCCAATCATAATTTTCTTTATCAAAATTTCTACAATTTCTGTTGCTGTTATACTAAAAACAATTAACTAATCTGATTTTGTAGAATCAATTTCTAGAATTTGGGGAGGAGGGATTTAGCTTGTAGCCTGTGGTACCACCCAAGCATGCATAAAGATATCTGCAATTTTGGCAGGGAAGGTGACCCACAATTGCATGCAAAAAATACAGGAGGGACAATCAAGCTGAGAGGGACATGAGGCAAAGGGGCGTTGACGAGCCCATCCGGTCATGTGGAGTCTGCTGGCCTTGCTGGTCGTCATGTGGGCCTGGGCCTCGTGCTCACGAAGGCCCACTTGATAGCTACAGCCCATTAAAGGCTCTCGCCAGAAAAAATTAAGACACGAAAATATCGTGGGCGATTCCCCTAGGCCGTTGGATTCGATCCTAGATCGAATGCCATCCGTCGATTCCGGGAAAACGGGCATGGAATTGGGTTGAGTAGAGTTTGTGATTTTGTAGAATTAGTTGAGGAGTTATGGAGGTGAAAACTTTGATGGGAATGTGCCACCAACCTCTTGGCTGTTTGCCCTTTGCCGTGGAGGGTTGCACTGTTGCCTGATATGGCTAGGACCATTTGGTTGTTCTCTAGTCTTTATATTTATTTTAGATTTTATTATGGTTCAAATAATTTGGTAGGTACAATTTAAAGGCATTATAGAAATATTATATAGATGCCATTCTCATTTTTGGCTCCCATTGAGTCTAATCGAATAATAGGGGACTTGCCAACAAATTCACCACCAATCAATTTAATAATATGTGATGTGATCATGCATGTAACCAAAGCATACCTAAAATGCCTCATTCAACAGGGGAAGAAATTGACAGCTAGGAAGTCGTATATGTTATCATTGAGAATGACTGCACCCTAGCAGTTCTTCCCTTTCAACAATGACATTCTAGTGTCACTCGAAGATGGACCTCGGTATATCTGAGAGCTACAAGGATGAAAGCTTGATATATATTCATATCTAGCAAAAGTATATAATGAATATTGTTCACCTTCCTGGCTTATCCAATTCAGCTATATGTACATATATCTTTTCTGTAACATTCTTCCAATTTAAAAAAGTTTGAATAGTAGATGGCCATGCATGTTGGTAATATAATAATGTTGAAGAGGAGAAACAGGGCTAGTAGCTCGTGGGGTGTTGACAAGAATGTGTGTTGCTGTTTCTTGTCCTCTATAGTGAATTGGACTCTGATGTATACCATCCATAATGGAGGTGATAAATCCAGGAGCTTCTAAATGAATATAAGGATATAATTGGGTTTCTTGGCTTCCCAAGTGTTTATCAATCAACAGCAGACAATTCAGAGGTGAATGACTCATGAAATCTTTCTCAAGCAGCAATACCCACGTTAACATGCAAAAAATCTTGAATGACAAGGATGGTTTACAAGTCTGATTCTTCAAAGCTTTTCATTTCCACAGCTCATGTAAAGTTGTACAACAATTGGTGGTTAACCTATATATTAATATCCATGACCAGATGAAACACAACAACCATCAACCTTAAAAAGAAAAAGAAAGTAAATATATATATCCTAGAAAGTACTAGTCTTTTTTGCCGACGTCTGAATTATGATTTGGCGAAGCAAATTATTGAGACAAAGATACGAAGTAGCTGCCAATTGTTAGCTAGCTTGCATGGCTAGCCCACCAATATTGGGGTGATCAAAATCAAGCTTGGCTCATTGAAAAAAAAGCTTGGCATTCTCACGTGTAGAATGGTCAATAAAAGAAGCATTCCTTGCAGAATTATGCTGCATGACGAAGAAGTATTTGCTACGGTCAAATACTCCGCCGCCTAACTGTCTCGTGAGAGAGGTAAAGATGTCGTTGATCGACCCCCGGCCAACCACGCCAATTGAAGGAAGCACTTCTGAGTCCAGATCCTGGGACTCGTACGAGCAGGGAACGTATCGTCCCTGCTTGCATGTTTATTAACTTTTCTCTTGCCAAGCCCAAAAGGATAACTAACAAGGTTTTTATTATTTTTTATTTTTTAAATATTGATTTTAATTTAAATGTTTAATTTTCCAAATGAATTTAATTTGTGTAGTTTTTCGGATTTTAAAATTTTTATTTCAATTCATTGTCCCAAATCATCACCCTATTAAGCTTCTTACATATTTTACGTGTAGAACCCGTGAGTCAGAGTTTTACATTAGTGAAGTAGTCGGTTTAACCCTTGGTTCGAGTTGAGTAAGTTTTATAACCCCTGTGCTGAATTGAGGTCAGCCGTACGTTATGATGATGAAGGTTAAGTATACTCGAGTGTATGATGATAATGTCAGAAAAATGATGAGAAATAAGTTATTGGAGTATATGACAGTATGCAATTATTTTTTTATAAACATTTGATCGTAGAATTATTTTTAAATAGAATCACGCATTAAGACGTGTTATATAACAGTTTGGGTGTGTTATTAGTTATAAAACATATTATTTTAATGTTATGGAGTGTATTATATTTTATGGTATTTTCCCATATTTTTCTAGATTTTTGTTTGAATTTATTAAAAGTTAGTTATTATTTTTTATTTAAGTTGAAGTAGAGTAAACTTTTATTCACGAAATTGCCACTCAAACCCTCCCCTGACACTTTCCCTTCCACAACACATCGCCCTGGATCACGACGTTGAGGCCTCCTCTGGCCGCCGCATCGTCGCTAATCAACACTGCCGACCTCTGCTGGGTCATCGCCAAGTCTTTGCCCCACTTTCTAGCCGCCGCCCGACCTCCACGACGCCACGAATCCGCCACCGGTCGTGAAGATCCACCACCGTGCCAGACGCCCTCCCCCTTCGACCCCAGACCTTTCACCTTCAAGAGCGCCGCCGCCAAGGCCGGCCAAAGGATGATCAGACAAGCCAACCAACCCCGGCTGTGAGATCCCTCAACTTAGTCCCTCATTTAATACTTATTGGGGTAAGATCCTATTTATAAGTAAAAATAGACTATAAATTTTTAACTTGGTTAATTACTTTTAAAGAGACAACTTAGGTCTATTATGTTGTACTTTGGGCCGGGTCGTTATAGATGGTATTAGAGCCTCCTAGTTTTGTGTTAGATGATGGGTTGTAGTAGGGATGTTGGTTAGGTTACTAGTCATGGGCAAAAGAAGATCGTGGGTTGGGGCTAGCAAAGAGAAAAATATAAGAATTTTCTTTCCTAAGGTGGGTGGATCGTGAGATCCTTCAAGTTAACCTCACATCTAATACTTACTGGGGTAAAATCTTATTTATAAGTGAAAATAAACTATACAGATTTAACTTGGTTAACTATTTTTGAAGAGATACTTAGGTCTATTTTGTTGCACTTTGGGTTGGGTCGTTACATCGACTGACTCACAACTGTGGCAATGATCATTGCCGCTGCCACCTCACCACCACCATAGTTAGGTCCAGCTCGCGGAGCCAGTGCCAACCCACAACCCCAATCTCCTCACTAGAAAAGTTACTAAAAATTGCCAAAAATTTGACGAAAAATTGGATTTACTGAAATTCGCCAAATTTTTGCTAAATTTGTCCAGCTAAACCCAATCAAACTTTGGATGCCATCGGGTGCCAAATTCGAGTCTCGAACTACGCGACAAACCCTAGTCATCGTAATTGCTAACGACATGAGGTATAATTAGCTTTGACCTAATTACTTAAAATTGATAATTATTAGCACAACATACTAGGATTTGATTGATTGATGTGATAAAATATTTGATCGTAAATAAAATGAATTTGTGTGATTTGAATTGTATTAAAATAAATATTAAGAAACTAATTAAGTAAATTAAGTATGAATTGTTAATCAAATGCATTGTAGCCTAGAAAATCTTGATATAGATTGATGTGAGTGTGATATAGGATGTGTGAATGCATCATAATGGGTGTTAGCTTTTAGTTTTGATGTGTAGGTATAAAGTAAGAACTTGCAGTGTACGTGCGTGGACACGATTGAAGCTTTTACTAGTCCGTTTAGGACTCGCTTCTACTTTGGCTCCTTCACTCTATTGTGATTTATTTTAATAGGTAAGTGGATGTGTCGAGTGGTGAATTTATCATATCCCACTCCACAAGGGCCCTTTAGTCGTAGGAATTTTTGGATTAATAACCCTCGAGTTTGATTTTAAAAACAAGATCGACCGCAATTTGCATTTGGGCCTATAATACTAAAATCCCTACTCAGACCTATGTACATATAGTTTTATTAATGTTTTCCAGTGAAATATGAGACAAGAGAAAGCCGACTCATGCAAACCGCGAACAAGTACATGCTTGTCAAAGTGGGCTCTGGATTAGTGAGTGGGCTATTCCATTCTCGAGGGATCCTGATAATTCTACCTTTGAATTCCTCAAGTCTAGAGAAATGTGGAGGATTACGGGTATTGCAATACAATCCATAACATGTGGATTCAAAGGGTATTGAAAGCACCTGCCTAAGAGTACTTGACTTATGTGCTCAAGGCCAGGACTATACAGAGGACATAAAGGGCTGAAGGATAATTAATTTTTTAACACAAGGGATAGTTTTTAAAATTTGTTGAGGTATCTTACGAGTTAAAAGGAGATACTATCGAGCCGAGGCTGACGACTCCTAATTAGTGCCCTTATAATAGATTCTATGAAGAAGCATATAAATGATTTTATTTAACATGAGAGTCAGCTCTTCTATGCCAGTTTGATTATTAGTTATTTCTGGACCAATAACACTCATTACTGACGTTTTTGTATTATATATATAGATGAGAATCTGGATGCTTGAGCACTATCGGGACTGTGGAGGAACATTGATGTACTATGTACACATATACGTGCAGAATGAAATGGAAATTGTGGTGTGATGCACTGTTGTGAATAGTTGTAAATTAAATGCTATAATGTTTTATTACACGATTGTTGTGAGAAAACCCTAAAATATTTTACATGCGATCATAATTATGACAAAATCTAAACAAGTTGAGCAATGGAGTCCAGATTCAACTCAAAAGAAAGAAAATGATGATCATGGAAATATTGCTGAGAAGAACATCATATTTTTGATATGTTTGCTATTTCTATTGTGATCTATATATAATGTTTGTTATTGACAAGGTGGTTCTCATTACACTTTTTAGGGGATACTCTGTTCGTTTTGTTTTAAAAATAGTTATTTTTCTAATTTTTCATCTGTTTGTTTTGTTTTAAATATAATTGCATATCATAGCATTCACTTAAAACATGTAAAACCCACGATTCGAGTCAGGGTTTTATATTCAGAACCGGTCGGTTCGACCGTTATTTTCGAGTCGAGTCAGTTTCAGAACACGTGTACTGAGCCGACGCCGGTCTCGTGTATGAGCCATGAGGGTCATGTGTACCCAAGTATATGATGATAACGTCATGAACACAGCAGAAAAGAATGAGTTATCAGAATATATGAGAGTATGCAGTTCATTTTTTTATTATTATGATATATAATGGATCGTAGAATTAGTTTTAGGTCGTTACCCGCGTTAAGACGCGTTATGGGCATTTTGGGTGGGTTGATAGTTCTAGAGCATATCATTATGATTTTTTGGTGTTGTTTGATTTTATGGGATTTTTCCCATATTTTTTGGAATTTTTTTACGACTTAAATATTATTTTTGACTCGAGTCGGAGACGAGTCAAGTAATATTTACGACTTTGCCACCACACACCCCCGCGCCCTTCTTTTCTTCCCCAAACCCTCGCCCGCGCCGCCCCTGTTCGCGCACCACCGCCGCCACGGCCGACGCCGCCTGGCCGTCGATCGACGCCGCCCAGCCCGGCCACGGCGTCGCCCTGCCGCCCCGACCAGGTCCGGCCCCCATCGGACCGCCGCGACGCGAGGAAGCCACGCCGCGACGCCGTGCCCGCGTTGCACTTCCGTCGCCGATTCCGCCGCCGGCGACCAGCGCCGCCGCGATCGGTCGGTCGCCTCAGCACCCTCAGCCTTCCAGCGACCTTCCCCGACTGGAACGGAGGCCATCGCCACCGTGGCTGGCCGGATCTAGCGACCCATCGCCGCCGGCTCTGTTTTGCCATTTTCCGGCGAGCCGCCGCCTCCATTGGCCACGCTGAGGTCATAGATGAGTCGGGCTCGCCGAGCCGGTTCCGAGGGTACCCAACACGACCACTTTCCGGCTAGTAGACGCCGCCGGCGATTGTCGCCGGAAAACCACCGGAAGCCGCCGGAAAACCGCCAGTAGCTGCCAGAAAACCGCTGGAAAATTGGAATTTCTGGAATTCGCTGGAATTCACCGGATCTTCCGCGGAGCTCACCCAGTTGGACTCGATCGAACATCGGACGCCGAGGAGCGCCGAATTCGAGCTCCGAGACGCGCGACGGAACCCTAGCCGTCGCCGATTGCCGACGACGTGAGGTATAATTACCTCCGATTTGATTATTTAAAATTGATGATGATTGTTAGCACAACATGCTAGGATTGATTTATGATGTGATTGATAGTGAATGGAGGATAAGTGATGAAGTGATAAGTTACATGATGTGATTGATAGTTCATGGAGGTTAAGTGATTTAATGAAGTAAGTAAATTGAGCATGATAATCGTGTATGATGTAACTTAGGAAAAATACAATAAAATTGTCATGAATAGGATGAGTTAGAGTTATTTTCATATTTATGGTTATTTGATGATTGATGATTTTGTGTTTAATTGTGTTGAGTTTGATGCATCATTTAGTTAGCGGGCGTTAGTATTTAGTTTTGATGTGTAGGTACGGAATAGGAGCTCGCCGCCTAGGCGCGATGACACGCTTGGAGCTTCTACCAGGTCCGTTTAGGACTCGTCTGTTTTACTCTTTTCTATTGTATGTTTGTTTTAATGCCTACAGGACGAGTTAAGTGGCGCTTTATCGGATCCCACTTAACTCGGGCCATTTAACCGAATAGTTTTCCGGATTAATAACCCCTCGAGGATGAGATCCCTCGAGGATGATTTCGAAAACAAGATCCACCACAAGTTGCCTTCGGGCCTATTATATAAATCCCTACCCAGCCCTATATATATGTAGTTTTCGCGTTTTCAGTGAGACGAGAGATGGAGAAATCGACTGCACGTACCATGCAGAGGATGCCGTGACAGTCAAAGCGGGCTCTGGATTAGTGCCAGCGGACTGTTCCATTCCCGAGGGATCCTGACAACTCCGCGTTTGAGTTCCTCACACCCGGAGAACGTGGAGGTTTACGGGTACTGTTTAGTACAGCGCATGTCCGGACTTGTGGTTCAAAGGGTACTAAAGGCGACTGCCTGAGAGTACTCGGCCTTCGTGCTCAAGGCCAGGAGAAATATGGAGGTAAGGAGAGGGCTTAGGATAAAGTTTCACGAGAAGTACTGAAAAAGAAGTGCCGAGAGCGGCATAGTACCAGCAGCAGATCAGTAAGTTCGGGATGCTACCGGGTCTGCAGCCCAGTGGCTCCTCAGTAGTGCCCTTCAGAGTGTTCACGTGGAGTATATGATGTTTTTTTCATATGAGAGTTTGCTCTCATAGCCAGCTTGTTATAGTTATTTTATTTTTCGGACCAGTAACACTTGTTACTGACGTGTTTTTATACTATATGTAGGTAACAATTACGAGTTGGAGGAGCCAGTTTGGACGGAGGAGCACGGTTGTCGCTTGCACACATGTCAGTCGATTGAGTGTTTATATTGTGTTATGATATTATTATATGGTGTGAATAAATGCTTGAAACATGATGATGTGACGTGATTAATTGTTAAAATATGATGCTATGAGATGAAGAAAAGCTAGGACATGATGACAAGAGGTGAGATGTGATCAGAGTACACTGCAGAAGTGTAGCCCAATTTTTATAATGAATATACAGTATATTAGATTATGTGTGATTAAAATTAGTTGATATATGTATATGTATTGGTGTGAAATTTAATTTGCATGTCATTCATGTAGTACCATGTTAGGATTTTGTGCATGCGTTCATTCATGACG